>PVIR01004220.1:0-81017 GCA_004026965.1 Petromus typicus | reverse complement strand
CATCACAGCAATCCTCCTGCCTCTGCCTCCCGAGTGCTGGGATTACAGGCGTGAGCCACCACGCCCGGCACTGTGGTATGTGGTACTGGTTGCCGCTGGGGTGAGTCTCCACACCCAGTATTGTTATGTGGTTACCGGGGAATCGAACCCGGGCCCTTGCGCTTGCAAGACAGGCGCCGGAACCACTGAGCTAACTCCCTGGCCATACCAGATTTGATCTTTTACACAAAATAAGTATATAACAGTCAGCTCTTAATTTGGAATTCATTGTATTATGGTTCTTTTCTCTTTCTTTAGGGTTTTTTATATTCATCTTCTACTGTGTAGCAAAAGAGAATGTTAGGAAGCAGTGGCGGCGGTACCTTTGTTGTGGAAAGTTACGGCTGGCTGAAAATTCTGGTAAAGATTTAATGTTTCTTTTCCTCTTAAATCTCAGAGAAAAGATGTATAAATTGATAGCCAAGGCAATGATTTTAAGGGGTCATTGAATCTGAAAATAAATAGAACCTGTACAACAGTTTCTTGTGTTATGAGGGGAAAAAAGTACTAAATTAAAAACCGTTATTTATATCTGAGAATTTTGTGCGCAGTTATTGGGCTGGCTGGTGCTTGAATGAAGCAACAGTGAAACTTTTAGAGTTTCTTTCCTATTGAGCTCATGTTTTTCATTTCCCAAAGTAATTTTTAATATTTTCCTTCATAATTTTTTAAAGCCTGACTCAGCTGACCCTCTACAGGTTCTGGTTGTCAGTTGCTTTATTTGTTACCTGACCAGACTTTATATATAAACTTTGACACCCACTGGGTTATTTGTAAGTTATTTTCACCTATTCCTTTTTGGTACAGAGAAAATAGCTCATTTTTAAGAAAATAGGAAAAAGGAAGTACTATTTGAAAAGGCTGGATTCCTTTTGCTTGGGTACCACCTTTGTGTTCCCTGGGGGCACCGGACTCTGTATTTGGAATCTAGTAGTATGCATAGGCCAGTTACTAGTGTGGATTCAAGAATAATCGGACATTGCAACACACCTGGTTCCTGTTCTTGCTAGGACAGTGAGAAACTCTGAATTTACTACTTAATTCTGTGAATAGTTACAGACCCAATCAAATTATCTTGGCTTTTACTTTTAGGAGAATATAGGTTACTTTGAAGCAGGCAGTCATTTGAAGAACAAATGTGTATAGTCTAAGTGAAAGTACCTTTATCACACCAACCTATGAAATGTGTGACTTCTCTGTAAGGTCTTGGCATGAGAAATCAGTTGCTGGGACTTATGACACTGTAATCTGTCTCTTGCATTTGAGCTTCAACATACTGCCCTGTTTTTCTGTAATGCTTATTCTGCTGTAGACTGGAGTAAAACTGCTACTAATGGTTTAAAGAAGCAGACTGTAAACCAAGGAGTATCCAGCTCTTCAAATTCCTTACAGTCAAGTAGTAACTCCACTAACTCCACCACACTGCTAGTGAATCACGATTGTTCAGTACACGCAAGCGGGAATGGTATGTATGTCTCAACATAGTATTTTTCAAGCTAGTGTTTAAAGTAGTTTTATTCTTCAGTGGTAGTTTTGCAAAGCAAGCGGAATAATTAGATATATGACTAATAAATCAAAATGAGGTTCCCTTATAAAAGAGAAAGCTTATTAATCCAAATTTATTTATTTTAGAACAAGTACTCAATTTAGTTTTTTGTAATGGGACTTGGCAATGACCTAAACTTTCAAAGTTTCAAAGCCCAATTTAAATATCACCAGAAGATATCAGTGCTGTGCTGTTTCTGTGAAAGTAGTGCTCAAAATAGTCCATAAGACTGTATCTGTTTTTATTACATCTGTAATAGTACACATGTTCAAAACTTTTAAACCTTCCTGTTTTTGCTTTTCACATTTAATTCTTTCCCACAATATGGCTGCCATATGACAGCAACCAAACCCCGTGTGTATATTAAATACTGGAAGACAAATCGTGACCAGTACTGGTTACCATCTACATCACTGATGCATGCTGCTGTGCCTCCTTTACTCATTAATTTGAGTATTTCTAGCTAAAGTCTTATTACATTTTCTTTCTTTCGTTAAGATTAACCTTCTCAATACCTATAAAAGCTTGCCCAGGGACTGGGGATTTAGCTCAGTGGTGCTGCACTTGCCTCATAAAAGCTTACCCTGATTTTGCCTTCTGCTTCTTAACACCTTGCATTGCATAAAACCTTAAATTCTGCCATTTTACTTTATCCTTCTGTGGAAAGTTTGCCTTTCCCCCTTGTTTTAGAATATCAGTTCTTTTTATGATTAATTCAAATAAATTTGTGAGAAGATTCATACCAAATGACTTTCCAGTCTCCTGAGGATTGAGGGCAGAGGCTGTTGGTTTGTCTAGATTTTTTTGTTTCTTGCAGTACAGGCAAGGAATTGAACCCAGAGCTTTCTCACTAAGTGATATCCCAGCCCTTTTTTCATTTTGAATTTTGGGACAAGGACTCACTAAGTTGCCCAAGCTGCGCTCAAACTTAGGAACCTCATGGCTCAGGCTCCCAGAATGTTTAGGTGTCTAGGCTTTTAAAATACAGTAGGATGCTTTGAAATCAAGATTTCTCCACCTCAGGTACAGCTGTCATTTGGAACTACATAATTCTGTTTGGTGAGATTATGGGATATTGAGCAGCATCCCTGATCTCTATCCTGTAGAGCCAGTTGTGGCCTTCCCCCTGTGGTGACAACCAAAACTGTTCCCAGATACTGACAGATGTCCTCTGGAGGATAAACGTACCCCTCATTAGGAACAACTGCTGTAAAAGATGAGAAACTGGTGCCATGTGGTTTTAGATCTTTACTGTCAATACCAGAAAGCAAGCTCTGGGCTCTGTGCCAAGTAGCTATTTAAGAATGATTCCATGTAGGTAAATAAAGCAAAGGAGGTAGGGAGGTAATCAAGGCTGGTGGATAGCATGAGAGAACAAGTAGAAAGGAAGGAAATTGAGGGAGTGAGTGGGTCACCTGGAAGCCTTACATATTTGGGGCTCTTCATCCGTAACCAGATTTGTGAATCTTTCCATGTTCTAGAAGGAGCTCAAACTGAAGTTTCACCTGCCTAGCTCTGTCAGCATTGTTGTCATCCTTGAGGAATCAGATTTGATGGAAATAGCACATCTTGACACAGCTGTCTGACACAGCTATTTTTGATGCCTGACAGTGAGAGAGGGGTTCATTTTAGGGTCACCAGAATGGCTGTTTCAGACTGTAGTATGCCTGTCAGGGTTGAACATCCCTGATTTGTCAATCTTGGACCAAGACCTGGGACAAATGAGGAATAGAATTGGCAATTTCAAAAACAAAATGGGCTGCTGGTTTGTTTATTATACTGGGACAAATTGTTCTTGCACCGAAATGTCCTCAGACTAAATGCCTAAGTCAGAACAGCTGCCTCAGTCACATAACCTATGTGAGCTGTGACACAGATGGAACTATGTTAACTATGTCTTCCACCTTGCTTGCCTACATATGGCTTGCATCCAGTCTGAGCCGCCCTAAAAACCTTACTACTCAGCACTCAGGGCCACAGACTCACAATTTGGAAGCAGAATCATCACATACTGACTTTGTCACTTGTGACTCATGGCAGAGTACTTAATTTCTTCAGCCTTAATTTTATCATCTGTGAAATGGAGATAATAATAGTACTCATTCCCTATAGTTATAAATGAGATAATATTTAGAAAGTATTCAATGATAGTATCATTATTGTGTATATCACCAACTAACAAATGGGCTTACTCAGCTTTCTGTGTGGTTTCTCAATGGTATAATAGTCAAAGTTGGTATTCCTTACAGTCCAGGGCCTGCTCAGGGTGAGGGAGGCTGAGATCCCAACCACAGGTGTAACTGAAGATCCAGCAGCCCCTCGCCGAACTCGTGGGTTAGAATCCATGGTCTCTTCTTAGTAATCAGTCCTTTCTTGAATTAGTCCTGCCTTGATTTATATAGGATGACTTACAGATAGTAAAAGAGAGATGATGTTTTTTGCCATGCCATTTTTTTATGTGCTAGTACAAAGTTTTCATCTTGTAGGAATATTAGGGAACCAAGGACCTTTATGGGTACACATGGGTGGCTTTGTTAACCATACCCTTTTGAAGAGACCAAAATATTTACCTTAGGTTATTTTACACATACCTGCAATCTGTATATTCAGTCAGAACTAGGAAATGGACCTTTAAAACAAAATGTTTTTGCTTTGCTTCATATTTTCAGCATTTCATTTTTTAAAAAAGAGCCATCAGAAAATCATTTCTGACTCATTCTCCAGTTTGTCATGCTTATTCTGAGTGTCCTTAAGGAAGGAATGCAAAATAAATGAAATATGAATATATCATAAATATTTAAAAGATATTTTTCATGTGTGCATATTTAAAATTAAAGTGATATTTAAATTTGTTTTCTTTTTAGTGCTCTCTGTGGGTACTTCATGACACCAACTTTGTTTCTCTTAAACAGGGAATGCTTCTACAGAGAAGAATGGGGTTTCTTTCAGTGTTCAGAATGGAGATGTGTGCCTTCATGATCTTACTGGGAAACAGCACATGTTTAATGAGAAAGAGCCATGTAATGGTAAAAGCCGTATGGCTTTCAGAAGGACTTTAAAGCGCGGAAGCTTGCACTTTATTGAGCAAATGTGATTCTTTTTTTCTAAAGTCAAGGCTTGATGCTTGATGGTGTGAAATCCCTGATTTTACCTTTTACACAATGTGAGATGAATAAAAATCAGCTTATACTCAGCAACCTCTGGAGGAACATAAGCTAATTGAGAGCAAAGGTTACTATTGGAACAGGAAACTAAGGCATTGTCATGGTCTTAAGACATTTGTGATTTAGTGTCTTATCCTTTATTATAAAAGAAGATTGGTCTTAAAAAGCACAGTAAGAATAAAACTCATATAAAAAGATAATTAATTTTCAGCCACATTTTAAAGAGGCTGTTATCTCTGAAAAAATCCTAGAAAGCAGCTGTTGACTTCCACCTGTTGGTGAGTTTAGTTGTGCATGCCTTTGTTGTACATAAGCTAAATTCTAGTGATCCACAGCTCAAAAAATCTTACTTTTCTACCTTTTTATATTTATTTTCTACTGTGTAAACTTACTCTTTTGTAGAATTGTGGTTGTGCTGTTTTGTCTAATGTGATAACTCAGAAAATCCTGATTCAGTGAATTCTAAAGCTCCTTTTGGAGACTATGTGGGCTGTGAAATACAGAAACTTCACTGAAATCAAGACATAAGGATAGACTGGAAAAATGTAAGCAGACAGTGCCACAAGATAGTTCTTACAGTGCCTTTGAGTGAGTTAGAAAAAGGTGTCCTCACTGGGTAGACACAGCCCTGTGGGTTTATGGTTTGCCAAAGAGTGGAGCTGTATTTTAGTCTCTCTTGGGTGCACTCATATACAAAATATGATCTGTGCAACTCCACACATGACATCCAGTACCAGTACTCATCCCCAGACTTCAGCCCAGATGATCAGGTTATAGAATCTGCACCAAGATCTTCAGCTTAATACCTTGGAAACAGGGAGGGATGAAACTGTAATCTAGACCGTATATTAGGAAGATTGTGAATGTGGAGGAGATACATACACTGCCAATGCTCGAATACTCAGAGCCTTTCAGAAGTGAGGAATAGAGCAGGATTACTTTTTGAAATTAATGTATGGAACAAATCATATTGCTGGTTTTTTTAAAGGCCACTGCTTGATACAACTGGTACACTCTGGCTCAGCCAGATTTCGAATTATTTTTTAAAACATGTCAAGTCTTGAAGAGTATATAATGACAAGGGGGAGCAGCTACTAGAAATAGTGAACTATTGTATCAAATCCTGATTGCTCCTACCAGGAGTTGCGTAGGGTTGTCCTGCTTCCCACTTTCACCTGCTTGAGCAGTGCCTCAAGTATACCCTTGTTGAAATGTTTCAACCCCCTTTAGTTAGGTCTCTCACTAAGGCTCCCTTGCATATACTTCAAGAGAATGATGTATCTGACTAATCATAGTAATAATATAATATGTTTCTGTGAGTGCTGATTCATCTTTGCAATTCTTCTCTGATTTATTTAATTCCTTGTATTTATGTGTTAAAATCAACGAAGTAAATTTGCAGTTCCTTTAAGTTTGATCACTTTTACAAAGAGAAATTATTTATGGTATAGTTCTCTGGTGGTGTGGCATGGAAATGATAACCAGTACCTTATGAAGAACAACTCAACAGGAATATCTTTGGGGAAATAGCATGCATCCTGGCACTGTGAAATTGGAGCAAGGGTTGTCCTACATCGTGAGATCAGTTTCTGAGGTCTCTTTCCCATTTTTCCATTGCTTTTCAAGAGTCTGTCTTTAATGTGTGCTGCCATGCAATGTATAAGACTCAAATCAGATCGCATCTAAATGTCACTTCCTCAGTGTCAAACAATAGGATTTCCAGATGGTGAGGGCAGGATTTGGAGGGCTCTGGGTTGCAGGTTAGAATGTAGTAGCCACAAATGAGAGAAGTTAGCTTCCCCCAGGTAAGAGGTCTCTGAGCAATCTCTCCTTCCAAGATCCTTAGCTGCTACACAAAAGCTGAGTACTAAATTGATCTAGCAGGTGGTGAAACACTCTAGATTTGGGGGAAGGAGTGAGACTTCAGAACTTAGTCTCCTAAAGTAGATTTTGTAGCCAGAGTACACACAAAAGGAAAGATAATGTCCAGTATTGCTTAGATTCCCCCACCCTTATTTTTCCTATTATATTTTGTTTTCTTCCTCTTCTTCTTCATCTTTTCTTTCTTCTACCTCTTTTTCTCCTCCCCCATCTCCCCTCTTTCTACTCCTTTTCAGAGAAATAAAAGAACAAAAAAGACATACATCCTACTTTGGGTTTAAAATTGGCCCCAAAATTTGAGACCTTATTGTGAATCGACAGAGGTGGTGCTATTATCAAACAGGATACAAGGAATGTCAGAACAGTGGCCAGTGTTTGAAGAACTATTTCCTCAGAATACTGGAGTAGTTTTTCCCACAAACACATTGCAATCATTAATCCTATACAGCAACTTTATTGTCTTTAATGAGCAGTATTGTATCATGGTTGTTCTCAAAGACTGCTCCACTTGGTGGCTTAGATTGGTCTAACAAGGTCATGTAGGAAGCAGGTGAGATTGTTGAAGACTGTTTCAATAAAGATCTAATTTACTGAATGACTAGTTCACCATGTGGATTTGTTTGGTGTTATTTTGCCTTTATAACAGTGTTGAAGGACTGTTCAGTTTGTCTCTGCCCAGATCCTTGTTGCTGTAGTTGGAGTCTGAAGGGTAGGAAAAAGAAAACTGAGCAGGCATAAGAACATAATCGTGAATGTGAAGAACTTTAATCAGTGTATTCTTTTTTATCACCCTGGTGTCCACATACAACACCAAGAATTCAGAGTAGATCAAAATGAATATATATTCTTCTAGGGTATACACTTTTACATATATTTAATAAACATCTTCCTCACTGTTAAAGACAGCTCATGCTCCCTGATGTTGCTTCTCCTTAACTCTCAGTACAACTATAAGATGCTACAACACAGACAAATTCAACATTGTTTAAAAATGTAATAGGGCTGGGAATTTAGCTCAGTGGTTCCAGCTTCTGTCTTGAAAACACAAGGACCTGGGTTCAATGCCCAGTAACCACATATAACAGTGCTGGGCTTGGTGACTCATGCCCACCAGCAATCAGTATCACATACTATAATGCTGGGTGTGATGGCTCATACCTCTAATCCCAGTACTTGGAAGGCAGAGGCAGGAGGATTGCTGTGAGTTCAAGGCTCACCTGTGCCTACCTTACAGGTACAAGGGCATGAGTTTGATCCCTGATACCGCCAAAATAAATAAATAAACAGTGTAATGAAAACAAATTGAGCTGCAGTCAACTAAAATTGTCATAGAAATAATTGAATTCAAGTTATTTTTAGCAAGTTGATTCAAAATTCACTCTCTTCTCTGGGTCAAAATATGGAGTCCCTTTTAGATTCAAAGACCTGAACCCTCCAAGAGAAAGATTTATTGGTTTCTACATTGGACTCTGACCTGTAAAATGGATTTCTAAAAAGCACCTAATGTGAACCAAATAATAATAATAAGCAATGATCTCAGCTTTTCAGGTACAGAAGAATACATGGAAATTGTAAAAATACATATTAAAATTCTAAAAGGGAGTTAACTATGATAACCTAATGTCTAGTTCTAGTTATCCTGAGACTGTAACAGATTCTACATGGAGGTACATACGTGCATTGCTGCATAATTCAAGAGCCAGTATATTTTTCTAAGCCCAACTATATGAGTTTATGGGTGGATGGATGCTTTAGTTGAGAGGCAGAGTAAAGATTTATGATTTGAGATATCGGATATGAACTTGGTTAAGGATCAAACATAGAGGGACCCAAATAAGCAGGACTGATTTTCACTCTGTCAACATTGAGCTGTAACCACATGCTCTACATTGTACCAAATATCATTGGAGATATTAAATTGTTTCAACAAGTAATTTACACTTCAGCTCAGAAGATGCACTTCACCCACATTTTAAAACAAATAATACGAGGTAATAATTTTCAAATGATGCTGAAAGAAAAATTTAAGTACTTCTTTATACACCAGGCATGTACCAAATGGTCTCCACTCCAGTCCCAACCTGCTAGATATCTGAAATCTGAGTTTGTGCTCTCTAAAACAGGGACACTGACGTTAAAGGTGTAGCTAAGGAACCCTGTCCCAACTTCCCCCACTCCCTTCCTAAAATCTCCCCTTCCGGAGGGATGCTAGCATTGGGTGCAGGGAGGAGTCTTTAGGGTCGCGGCCCACCCCTGGGCCCTCCCTGAGGAAGCAGACTCCTCCCTAGTGTAGAGCCGGGACCGCCAGTTCCTTCCGCCTCTGGCAGGACTGCCGAGTCAGCTCCACGGTGGAGGCGTAGCCCGGGGCGGGGCTACGGGAGAGGGGCGGGGCTAGGACGCGCGTGACAGGACTGGGCGGAGCTAAGGCGCTGTGCGATTCTCTAGGACGGGTTGTGACATCATATAGGGCGCATGGTGGGACGGTTGGCCCCCTTATCAATGTCACTCAAGCTGAGCTCCGGGTTTCAGCTCTGTGGCGGGGGCAGGCTCGAGGAGGATCGGGGGTGGGCGGTCGAGGGTACCCAGAAGGCCGCGTGGAAGGGCCTGATTTTCCAGCCTCACTAGGGTAAGCAGTCATCTGAAGAAGGAGGCAACTTGCTTCCCGCCCAGAGCTAGGCTAGCTGCCCGCTGCTTCCGCGGGCCGTTCCCTTTTCCGTCCCCTCGGGCCGTAACTCCGAGGGTTCCGCAGCGACCAGAGCTTGCGAGCCCTCCTCTCTCGCCTGAAGACAGAAGAAGCTGAGCAGAGGGGTCTTTTCCTCACGCCACTCACCTTGTTCTCGGCTTCCCCGGGGGCCCGCAACCACCAGGAGCACGTCAGGCCTGCTCAAGGCGGGGCCACCCTAGCACCAGCCCTCGTCCCCGCCCCCGCACCGCCCAGCCGGGCGAAAGTCTGGTTGGCTTGTTTTTCAGTCATACTTTAGCTCTATCATTTTGAAAAGTCCCGATCCCCTCCCTTTTGCCTGGCCTCCTCCCGAGAACTGACTAAAACTGGGGGGGCCTGGTCTGCTTGGCGGTTGCAGCTCCGGTCACAACCGATAAGCGAGGGGGAGATGCGCAGTCGGAGCAATTCCGGGGTCCGCCTGGACGGATACGCCAGACTGTTGCAACAAACTATCCTTTGCTACCAGGTAAGGAGGAGCCGGCCGGAAGGAACCCGCTGCACTGTCCTCTCTTGTCGCTCATTCTCTTTCCCAGACCCTTGTCCCCTCTTGCAACCGGAGAGCTTGCAGTTAAGAGGTTTCCGGTTAGAATCGAGTCCTTTGCTAGCCATTGATTTCCTCCCCATGACCACCGAGTTCTCTATCAGGTGACCCTACAGCCGGTTCAGACTCTTTACAGACTTCTTTGACCATTGTTTAGAACGGAATGAGCCCCCTCGGTGTCATGGGCACAAAATGCCTCTTTCCTGCTGTTGTTGAATGAGAGAGCAAGTGTAAGTAGATTGAACAGAGCACTCTGAATGAAAGGCAGTAAACTCTGGACTGTAGGGCAGTAGACAGGTATGAAGAAGTTCTTGGAATCTGACTCTGGGGTGTGGGCAATTGATACTGTACTGTCCCTCCCAAGAGTTACCTTGTTAAAGACCCACCAGGGAGGGCTCCAGGGCCTGATCTGATTGCTGTTTTATGGATAAGAAAACTAAAAGCTACCACATTTAGCCAGAGTTAGACACAAAGAAAAGTCTAGGCTGGGGTTGGGGATTTGGCTCAGTGGTTCTGGCGCCTGTCTTGCAAGCACAAGGACCGGGGTTCGATTCCCCGGTAACCACATACCATATTTGGTGTGGAGACTCACCCCAGTAGCAACCAGCACCACCTACCACAGTGCCGGGCGTGGTGGCTCACGCCTGTAATCCCTACACTCGGGAGGCAGAGGCAGGAGGATTGCTGTGATGTGAGTTTGAGGCTGAGCTCAGGGCCAGCCTGAACCACAAAGCGAGACCCTGTCTCACAAAAAAAAAAGAAAAAGAAAAAAGAAAAGTCTAGGCCTGATGTGGTGGCTCATGCCTGTAATCCCAGCACTCTGGAGGCAGAGTTAGGGGGATTGATATTAGTTTGAGGCTCACCTGAGCTGCGTAGTGAGTTCAGGGCCAGCCTGAACTACAAAACGAGACCCTATCTCAAAAAAAAAAAAAAGAAAAAGAAAAAAGAAAAAAGAAACAAACAAACAGAAATAACACGAGGTTGTCCATGATTATTTTGATATTATTCATCTAAACCCTGCTTTAACACCAGCCTCTTGATAAGTCAGATGTAATGTGGTTTACTGATAGTAGCACCTATGTAAAACATGGCAAAACAAGTTGCTGTGCTACAGTTTCTCTTAAAGACTGTGTGTACACAGACCTAGTCTTTGCCTGCAAACACAACTGAACTACAAAGTGAAATCCTTTCTCAAAAAACTGACAACAACAACAAAAAACAAAGACAGGTCTTGTGCTCCCATTGTTCTAGGGGTCCTGTGAAGCTGCCCATGTGGTGTGAAGTATGAATATACTTGTGCTTTGTTTCGCTAAAAGTATTCATGAATCCCTAATGTAAGACCACTGGACTATTTTTAATCTTAGTGAAGACAGCAGTTGTATTGCTTGCCCTCAACAGCAACTATTTTTAGGGCCTTCAGAATCAAAGAAGGAAATGGCATTCACTGGTTAGACAGGTTTGGCCTGCAAGTTAGGAAGGCATGGTCATTCCCAAGCCACTGACCATTTTTCCTTATTTCTCATACTTGGTCCCTGTTGTGGTTTGTATCTAGATGTTCTCCCAAAGCCCCAGCTGATCATAGGTGGGGCTTTTCAGAGGTCACTGGGCCTAGAGTTTATCATGCTGGTATTCAATGTGTATTGTTATTTAATTAGTCCATTGATTGGTTTGGGAAAAGTCTGGGTAGGATTATGGGTGCTTCATTCTGAGTGTGAGGTAGAGTGGACAGCCTGGCTAAAATATAAGAGTCAGAAAAAGGGCTAGTGTTGTTGGCTTGCCACTTGCCACTTGTTGCGTGCTGTTTGCTGTCTCCTCCCTGTCATTAACTGTTTCTCTATGATGCCACCTTCCCTTGGAGCCAGCCAATTATGGACTGAAACCTCTACTAACTGTGAGGTAAATAAAAATTTCTTCCCTTTTAACTTTGAGTGTGGGATATTTTATCTTAGCAATAAGAAAACGTGGCTAAGGCAGTCCCTCATTCAGGAGATATTTATTGTGTATATCTTATATGCAAGGCACTGTACAGAGTTCTTGGCTTATAAAAAGAATAGATGTATGTAGTGCAGTGACATTTTTGTATTTAGGTATAAGTCCAGAGTTCCTCATCTCAAACTCTTTGAGCTAGATGTGGTTAGGAATATTTAATTTTAGGATGGTAATATGATATATAGTCCCTTCCCTGTTCCTCTCTGGCATTGTTCACCTGCTCTGCTTCCCAGCACAACATGGACTGACTCTCCTGAAACTGTGAGCTAAAATGTATAGTAACTGCAGCAGTCTGAGCAGCACCCTTTAACACGTACATACAGTGTTATTTCCACATCAGAATATGAATATCCACCCTAGGATACGCAATGACCAAAAAGAGTTTCACGTTAGTTCAGGTCATCTTATATCATCAAACCAGTTTGTTGCAAGCTTATAAAAACACTTTAAATTTCTGGAAGCTTCTTGACTTATTGAATTGCTCATGAAGAAGTATGGTCTTCACTTGGAGAACACTATGGAAGGATGTCTAACTGAGTTTGGTTGGTAAATTAGTTAGCTTTCCCCCAGTGGGTCAAAACAACTAACTCCCACAACTTAAAGGAGAAGAGGTTTAAATTTAGTTCAGTTTCAGGAGATTTAGTACACGGTGGACAAGCTCCAAAGCAGAAACATTATGGCAGAAGGGTGTGGTAGAGTGAAGCTCATAGTTCTGGTGGCTGAGAAGCAGAGCAGAAAAACAGTGCCAGAAGCTGGGTGTGGTGGCTCATGCCTATAATCCAGCACTCAGGAGGCAGAAACAGGATTGCTGTGAGTTTGAGGCTGGCCTGAACTACTTAATGAATTCAGGGCTAACCTGAGCTACAAATCAAGACCCTGTCTCAAAAAAAAAAAAAAAAAAAAAACCACTTAAAAATAACAATAACAACAACAAAAAACAATGCCTGAGAGGCATGGGCAAGGACCGTAAATAATATGACCCTTTAGAACCAGGTCTGTGCTTTACTAATCTGCTACCCAGTGGTAGTGAACCTATGGCTCATTTGCTTCAGCTGGCTGTCATCACCGAAAGCTCTAAAAGGTTCGCCATCACTGTGTTAGGCATTTCTTGCTCCAGTGAATTTGATAGATCAAGATTAATGGTCACAGTTGGGCCAGAGAAGAGTTTCAAGAGATGATACTCAAATTGAGAGCTGAAAGAGTAGGTAGAAAATAGAGGGTTGCTTTTTACATTATTTTTTTGCAATGTATTATAGTTTTATATATATATGTGTGTAAATATATAAACATAAATTGTATATATATATTTTTTTTTCTTTTTTTTTGAGACAGGGTCTCACTATATAGTTCACACTGACCTTCACTCATTACGTAGCTCAGGCTGGCCTCAAACTACTGGTGATCTTACTGGCTCTGCCTCCTATGTGCTGGGATCATAGGCATGTGCCACCTAAAGTATTTTAAAATTCAAGTTGAAAGGCATTTTCCTTCATTATTGTGATGGAAGGAGTTTTAGGGAAAACTGATAAAGTTTGATACTTGTTAAACCTGGGGTTGAATCCCATCTTCTTCCTTGAATGGCATATGTAACCTTAATTCATGCTTTTTGATTCTATTTCCACACCTGTAAAATAGAGATAATAACATCTGCTTGATGTTACTGTAAAGAACAAAATTTGCACGTAGTACGTTGCTTTGCACCTTGTGGACAATGGTAAGTAGTGAGTGCTCTTGGTGGTTATGACAGCTGTCAGTCACACATCGGTGCTTAATGGCCCTCACATGACCACTCTAGCCCATCATATTCCCTTTCTTGGAGGACCTAATACAGTTTGCTAATTGCCTGCTGGTCTTTGAATGTGTCTGGTTTGTTCCATTGATGCCATTGAGATCCTGAGTACAGAATATTCATCAGTTTCATTCCAGCATGTCAGTCCGTATCCCAGGGGCATGAAAAGTATCCCTCAGTCATTGTTGATAAAAAATACTTCATATAGGTCTGAACCATCCTAGTGGCTCATCTTTTGGTACAGGTTTGCCTTCCCTCAGGAGCAAAATAATTGTCTTTTCAGTAAAGCAAATCTGCAGGTTGGACTTTCCTCCCCATTTTAATGATTAAAAAAAAAAGTTGCCTGAGCTTTTCATTGTATTTATTTTGGAGGTAACTGTTGAGAGGCCCTCACTTTTGCCTTCTTTGTCCCTTCCTGACTGTGTCATCGAGCTCTTGTGGTTACTAATTTGCTGGGAAATTCAGTGCATCTCTAAGTACAGAATTACACCTTCCCATCTAATCCCCCCCTGCACCCACCTCATCCCAACAACTAGTCTTCACAGTTGTAGAGTCCTGACCACTTAGGGGCTCATCTCTTCTTAGTCTTCTTAGGCAGATAGATATTTCTAAAGTTTGTGCCATCTTTCTGTCTTCTGTAGATATGTGCAGATGTTTTTGAGGTATTTTTTCAATGTAGATTAGTAAAAGCTCTGAACTCTTTTTCTGATTTGCTTTTAAATTTGATATCATTTATGTTGGTTTTCCTGGTTAGAAATCATTCCATCACAAACATGTCAAACAGACCACTATTCTTCCTTTAGAGTAAATTATGTGCTTGTATCAGCTAACATGTCAGCTAACATGCCAATTTCTTTCCTGTATCTCTAAAAGAAAACATTTTCCATTCATCATTTGTCAAATATACATGCTGTTAAATAGCGTTTTTATCTTTAAGGCAAAGAAGGAAAGAATGTTTTTTAAGGGTATTTTTTGTGGGTTTGATTTTTGCAAATAGACATCTTAGAGAATATCTTCAAAAATTTGTTAATTTAAAAAAGGAAACATCTAGATTTATTGTGGCCCAGATAAAAAATACTTTGTACATTTCATCAATAACAGCTCTGTTTGAAGGCTCATTAATAAAAGTATGAGGTATTGGTAAGAGAATATGGTCCAGAAAGAGAAGTGATGATCAAAGTAGTATTCACTATAACTGCAGATTATTGGATATAATAAAGCGATTAGTTAAGAGACTAGAACAGTGACTTAATATTACTATTTAATGGCAATAGTATTTAAAATGAGAGTATAATAAATAAAACATGGTGTATGGAACAAATACAAGCACTAATAATGACCAATTTGTGGGAGAGTTAAAAAAGATAATTAAGAACTAGAATATAATAATAATAGAGCAGGGGAATGAGAGGAAACTGTAGTTAAAGGCTTTTTATCTTTCTTAGGAAGGAGGACACAGGTATCACTATGTCTTTTAAGAGTTACCATTAAAATAATATAAGCAGATTTCATAACTTTTAAAATAATGAGGAATATAGTAAAGAAAAACTTCATGTCAAGAGAAGAAAGGGAAATGGAGAGGGAAAGCATGGCAAATATGAAGGACAACAGAAGAAGGAACAAGGAAGTCCAGCTATATTAGTGGTCACATAAATGTAAATGCTTAAATTAGCCAGATAATGGAAAATATTTATAAAGGTATATGTAGTTTATTAGAGACAAAACCTCAACAGAGTACTGAAAGGTTAAAAGTCTACTGGGACGAGCTATAGTTGTTGTAATTATACTAACATACAGAGTAGACTTAAATTTTTGAGCAATTATTAAAGATAAAGAATATTGTTACTAGATGACACATGGATAATTTACCAAAAAATGTAATTTTAAATCTCAAATGTGGGTACATCCATCTATTCAGATGCTCAAGTTGGCAACACAAGCGTCTTTTTGGTTTCTTCGTGTTTCTTTCCCGCCTGTGTCCCTCTCTTCTACTACCAGTGCCTTCATCTAAGCCACCAGCCTCACTAGTCTGCACCCTTTGTGCTAGTTTCTCCACCCATCTTCTCCGTGTACCCTCTCCGTCCCGTTTGGTATTTTTCTCCACTACAGCCAAAGTGGACTCCTCCAGGGACCAGCACTAGCATTCTGGCCAGCACTGGGTCCTATAAGGGCAGAAATGACATTTAGTCTCCTATCTCACAGGGACCATTTGACGGATTTCTGCATGATTCATGTGGATTCAGAAAAGGAAGCGCTGAATGCAAAGAATTTTATCTTTTGTGATATACACTACTTCCTGCCTTCCACCACTTCCTACTTCAGTTCTTTGGGTACAGCAGGAGGGAGGCTTTTGCTGTGCCTTTTCTGGGATAGACTTTAAATATTTTTGAGTCAGAGAAAAACATTTGAGTAAGTTCAAAACAAAATTCCTTCAAACTTTTATTCATAAATATAGAACTGCAATAATCTGCACAGGCAAGAGACCTAAGACTGTTTCAGGCTTTGTTTAGGGATCCAAAAGATCATCTAGTCAGTTTCCTACTGCTCTTTTGCAGTTAACCCTAGCTAAGGGAGTGGAGGTCACTCTTCTCGTGAGCTGTGGCCATATCCTCAGCACTCTTTTCGGCAGGTCAGAACAATGGGGCTAAATACTCCAGGTTGCTGTGACTAGCAAATAAAGTTGCTGCACTCTCTTTACTTCGCGTGTTAAAATAGTGAAATTTGAGCATATTGTTTCTTGAAATATTCCATCTAACTTAATTCTGCCATATTGTTTTTGTCATTTATATTTATTTTTAAAATACTTATTTATTAAGAGATAGCATTTCATGATGTTACTCAGGCTGTTCCCAAACTCCTGGGCTTCAGTGATTCTCCTGCTTCAGCCTCCTATATAGCTGGGACTATGGGTATGGGCCATTTCTCAGCTTATTTCTTTTGTTTAGATATGACTATTAATTATCAAACTATCTCACAATGGGAAAGAAAATGTTCATAAAGAATATCTAGAGAGGTGGCTCTTAAATGAGTTACAGGCACATTTGAGTCTTAGTGAAGGCTAAGTGTCCTGTCTTTCCTGAAAAAAGGCTCACATAGAAATTTCCAGAGTCTCGTGAGTCTTTGCCTCCTTACCTACTCCCCTAATGCCCGTGTGTGAACTCCTACCAGATCCTCTGGAGTTTCCAAGTCAGCAGCCCAGATCCAGAGTGATATGTGGCATCTACGTGCCCCAAACCCAAACCCCAAACCTGAAATGTATGCAATAAAAAGTCTTATTGTTGAGACTGTCAGATGATAACCTCTGTAATTCTGTTCAGGTGGAAGTTTACTGTTCTAGCAGGGCCACCAGTAATCCTTTGATGCCTAATAATTAGGTGTTAGCCAGAAGGAAACTGACAGCTTCCCTGAGTTTTAACATATTTTGTATGTTGTCATTGTAGTAGGCCAAGGACTGATATTACTGTAGGGATTGATGAAAGAGTGGTGAAGAATTAAAGTTTCCTAGGAGAGTGGTAAAGTTGTTTGATTGTGGCTAGGAGGCCCAGAGCAGTTGCTGTGAGTTTGGAAAGATCTAAAATGAACACTGGGATGTGGAATGAAGCTGGATTGCAGTGGATGTCTGCAGTGCTTGACTCTCAACCCAGTTTATTTCCCTGTAAGCCGTGGTTCAGTTAATTCACATGGTGCAAATGCCTAGGCCCAGGACAGATCGCAGCTTGTGCATTATTTGTAAACCTAAAGGGAAAACATGAACAGATAGCAAGAGGAAGACGTCACTGAAAAGTGAAAATTGTGCACCTTGATCGCCCTCAGGTAACACATGAAGTGGCTGCTTATCAGCTTACATTTTCAAGAAGATTCTCTGAACCACCTGAAGTTTACCTATCAAATTCTACAAAATCTATCTTTTAAGTGAATATGTAAAACTCAGTTGGGTTTTCTGGGAGGCTAGGGAGAATGCCAGGTGATTGGCTAGGTGTGAGAGAAAGAGCCAGCTAAGTGCTAAGTGAGCTAAGTGATTGAGATTTTATCTTGTAAGCACTGGAGAATACTGAGAAGACAGCACTCTTTGAGATTCTAGGTCTTTCCCTGAGCACCCTTTGTGGAGGAAAGATTGGAAGGAGCCAGTAGTAAAGATAGGGAAGTCAGTAAGGAACTGTTTCAGTTTTTGTGGGATGAAGGTTGAGGAAGGAGGAAATTTGTACCTTCTTCCATTTCTGGTATGTGTATAACAAAATTCATTTCTGTTCCCCCTCAGCTAGGAATTTAATTACAAACCATTAAATCTAAATGCTTTAGTGCTAACATCAGGCACATATATATTTTGCCTTTTATTGTTAAACTCTCCCCTATCCTCTCTGCTTGCATTGAAAATCATCTTTGTGGGGCCGGGGATTTAGCTCAGTGGTTCCAGCGCCTGTCTTGCAAGCACAAGGACCCGGGTTCGATCCCCGGTAACCACATAACAATACTGGGCGTGGAGACTCACCCCAGCAGCAACCAGTACCACATACCACAGTGCAGGGTATGGTGGCTCATGCCTGTCATCCCAGCACTCGGGAGGCAGAGGCAGGAGGATTGCTGTGATGTAAGTTTGAGGCTGAGCTCAGGGCCAGCCTGAACTACAAAGCGAGACCCTGTCTCAAAAAACTTAAAAACAAAAAGAAAATCATCTTCGTGTTGTCATCAACCAAGAAGATTATATAAGAACTGTTTCTTGAGCTTATATGAAGACTTAAGCTCTTTCTCTTTATTTGCAAGTAGAAAATTATAATGTCAAATAAGTTTTAAAAGTATGTACATGCCACCCTAGGGAGCTATATACCTTGTGTTCTCTAATAATCGTCTACTGTACTCTGTCCCTCACTGAAATTTAGTGCCCTAACTTTTGCCTCTTTAACTTTTAGCTCTGTCCCATGAGGTTACCAGTATTTATTTCATTCATAACATATCTGAGTTGAACAGTAAGCCATTTACTATGTTGGAAGCAATTCCCCTATTTTGACTGGAAAGTGGGCCCAGGACCTTCACATTGGGCTACATCCCCAACTTACTTTTATTTTTTTATTTTGAAATAGGATCTCACTAAATGGCGGAGTTATCCTGGCTAGGCTCAAACTTGGAATCCTCCTGCCACAGCCTCACTGAGTGCTGGGACCGCTTTTCTACCTTTAAACCAAAAGTGAGAGTTTATCTTCAGGTTGAATCATTCCCAAGGTTCATGCCAGGCATGTTTAATTTGCTTCTTCATGTTTTCCTGGAGAAAAATTGAACAAAACAAATTCTCTTAAATTGCAAACTACAGTGGACCTTTGACTTATGAGCTTGGTCAGTTCCTGAGGGCTGGTTGTAACTCAAGTTGGTTGTAAGTCAGTATAGTATAGTTGAGATCTAGATGTTTACCTAGGTGATGCTATAGATAAGAGGCAGATAAATCTTCTGTTAACCACATTAGCCCAAGTTGTTTGTATGTCAGGCCAGCTATGACTTGAGGGTCTACTGTACTTGTATTAGCTATGCCAAATACAGATATATTGTCAGATAATACTCCGTACTTTTAAGTATTTTTGTTTTTTGTTTGTTTTGGTGCTGGGGATCAAACCCAGATGCCCTTATGCATGCTAAGTAAGTGTTTTACCACTGAGCTGAATCCCCAACCCTTTTAAATTTTATTTTAAGATAGCATCTCACCGAGTTGTCCAGGGTAGACTTGAACATTCAGTCATCCTATCTCAGTCTATCAGGTAATTAAGATTACAGGCGTGTGCAGCCACTTCTGGCTCTTTTCAGTATATTTGAAAAGATATTTCATGCTATAAATCAGGAAAACATAACCTTTATTACACTTTCGTTCATTTATTTATTCAGTACCTAACTAGGGCAGGACTTAGGTTAGAGTGTAAACAAAAAGACAGACTTTACCCTTAGGAAGTTTATAGTGTGGGAATAATGCTTAAAGTTGTACCAGAAAGATATCCCACATTTGTAGATCAGAAGACTCAGCAAGACTGAGATGGCAGTATTCTCCTAACTGTGCAGGTACAGGATATATATCAAGGCTCATTTTCTTACAAACATATGTCCATTTGTTCCAACATTATTTGTTAAAAAGACTTGTCTCTCTCCCTTGCACTGTCGTTAGGCCTTTGCCAAGAATCAGTGTGCTGTATTTGCATGGATTTATTTCTGGACTGGACTGTGATTGTCCATCTTAGTACTCATCTTCCGTAGATTCGTGCATATTTAGGATTGTGGCATCTTTATAGTAGGTTGACTGTCATGATTAGGTGTCTTTTTTCTCTACCAGGACATAGGCAATGTTTTAGATACAGGCTCTTTCAGGGAAGATAAGACCTAGTAGAGCCATACCTTACAGAGATGGGTACAGGCATGGATGAGAAGTAAGTGCTTGTTTTAAGAAACCACTGAGATTTTGGTGTTACTTGTTACCAGTCTAGCCTTTGGGCCCTGCTTTTTTTTTTTTTTTTTTTTAGTCTCAAAACAGAAGCCAACAAGGAGACTTCCCTAAATAGAAACTGAGAAGAGAGGGATAAGGTATGAGGAGCAAGTTAGTGACTAGAATTAAAGGACGATCTGCCCAGCTCTTGGCCCCTTCCCCTCAGTGAAACATAGTTTATGAGGCCCATCTGCTTCTGGCCTCTTCTCCTGGAATTTGAGTCTGTCATTGTCAAGAAAACATGCAGCAGAGGTCCAAGTCTCGGCAAGGGCTGGGCTATCCCCTCTAAGACTGTATTGGGATACCTCTGCCTTTATTATTCCTAGATACCCTTGTAGTTGCTCCATCTTCCATCGTGACCCCATCCCGAGTCACCTCCGAAAGGGACTGTTGAGTGAGATCATGGATATTATTGTAGAACTTGCTGCTAATGTTAATTTAGTCATGATTCTTTAAGGCAAAGTACACAGAGAGTTTAGTGAAGTTAAACAGAAAGAGAAGATTTATATGAGTGAGTACAATTCAGACTGGAAGGAGAAAGGCAAGACTTAGGGTAGGGAGAGGTGCAGAGTTGTCCAGTGTTTATTTGTTTGCTTCAAAAATATCAACTGGAGGGCTGGGGATTTAGCTCAGTGGTTCCGGCACCTGCCTTGCAAGTGCAAGGGGCCTGAGTTCAACCCCCGGTAATCACATACAACAGTGCTGGGTGTGGAGACTCATGATCACCAGCGATCAGTACCATATGCCACAGTGCCGGGTGTGGTGGCTCACGCCTGTAATCTCAGCACTCCAGAGGCAGAGGCAGGAGGATTGTTTTGAGTTTGAGGCTGAGCTCAAGCCAGCCTGAACTACAAAAGTGAGACTGTCTCAAAAAAAAAAAAAAAAATATATATATATATATGTCAACTAGATAAAATAGCTCAACTGATAATATTTACAATAAAGATAACAGGCAGAGGAGAAGGAGATAAAAAAAATAAGGTATATTATAAATGTGTACCAACTCCCTATGAGAAATATAATCATTACGTATTACAAACTTGTATTAATAAAAAAAAGAAATGGAATGAAAGTATATGAAAATGCTAATTACTCTGATCATTACATGTTATATACATGTAATGAATTATCATGCTGTACCCCAAAACATGTAGAGTTACGTCAATTAAATAAAAATATAAATGGACAATAAAAATGACGACACTTAGACTTAGCTTTTTTCCCTAATAAAAAATGATGGGTAGGCTGAGGAGTTAGCTCAGTGGTGCTGCACCTGCTTGGCAAGTGCAAGATCCTGAGTTCAATTCCTGGTACCAAAAAAAAAAAAAAGAGAGAGATGGATACATTGAGCTCTCTTGCACATTCTTCCCTTAACCCTGTTTCTTCATATCATTTCCTGAAATTATGATAATTATATATGAAAAAGAAATATATGAAAAAATAATGTGAAGGAAAACTTTCCCAATAGGTCATAACACTAGTTAGCAGTTATTGATTACTTATGCATGTTGGACGCAGCCCAATGTGCTTGATACATGTTAGCTCATTTAATCTTCAGAAAGCACCCTATGAGGTACAGCATTGGTCCAGTCCCCATTTCACAGACTGAAGTGGTGAAGTCATTTCCCAGGGTCGCTGCTGGATTGTGATCGAGCTTTGAACAGTTAAAGCTCAGAGGAGTAGCTAGAAGTGATGCATAGAAATGGTGAAATTGTACCTGGTTTCAAAGAAACTAAAAATTAGCTCACAGAAGAGCAAATCTGGTGCCTTGCCACCCCTCAAAATGAATAGATTCTTAAATTCACTGGTAGGGAATTACCATAAGGGGAGTGATTAGATATCGCCTTATACCCATGAAACTAACAAAGAATTTCAAATTTTGATAACTCACTGGTAGGGATGGGGGAAATTTATTAAAAGTACATATACATATATCCTATCAACCCAGCAGTCCCATTTTTGGGATTATACCAAAAAAAGGTAAAGGCAGTATTGAAAAAAGTGTATCTCATAAGGATCTTTATTACAGTAAAGATGCTGGAAAAGAAATGAATAACCATCATTAGGGCAAATGACTGCATGCATGTGATATGCGTGTGTCATAGAGTATGATGCCGCCTCTCACACTCATGAGTCTGAACTCTGCCAGACGACCTGAAGGATCTCACACGGCTCTGTTGAATGAGAAGAGAAATGCAAGGTGACTGGTCATCTTAGGACAGTAATCATTAAAAACAATGACACCCTCCAGATAAAACCTGTAGATGAATAGAAATTTATATGAAACGTATATGTATCTCATTTTAATATCTGATTCAACATATGATGTCTAGTTTTAGTAGCACAGAGAAAAAAACATGGAAAAATATATACAAGGTTGTTACAAAGGCTGTGTTTATGGGAATTACTAAAATGAGGGAGGAAGGGAGCAAGCAAAAAAAAAAGGAAAAAGACACATCTTTATGATTGTACACAGTTCTGCACTGTTACTATGTGCAAGTATAGATTAACTAATATTTTTAAAGGACTAGAAAACAATATGGTTACATTGATCATATCGGAAAGCATAAGCTTATTCTGGACAAATCATCCACCTTCTTTCTGTGGGCTGTTTGCCTGTGTTTGTGTTTAGCTAGAGTATAAGCCAGAGGCCCCAGAGCTCTAAAGGGATAAATGTTTGGATGGTGACAAGAACCAGGGGGAGTTTAGATGCTGCAGCACAATCCATCTCCATCTGGGGAAGAACCCTAAGACAGAACCACTGGGTCATCTTTGCAGAAGGGACAGCAGACTAGATGTAATAGAGTATATGCCAGTCTGTAGTTATTACACTTCTATAAATCACATCAAAATGGAACTACCCACATCTTCCAACACAGTGCACTGTTTTATAGATTTAAAGAGAGAAGCAAGTCATAAAACATTCCTTTTTGTTGAGTGCAGTAGCACCCCAGTTCCAGAAGGCTAGTATATATATAGCTGTGGATGTGGGATACCCCTGAAACACACAGACTTCTTCTCTGTAGTTTTGTTTGAATAGAGTAAACTAATCTACTTGAACAGTTAAGGCCAAACCAAAGAATAACAGAGCAGACTTTCAGTTAGCAGGACAGTGACATTTCATAATCCAAACCACACTTGGCACTACATGCAAGTGGTCACTGCTGTGTCACCAGAAGACTGTTTCTGTAGACTCACAGTTCATGAGGACACCAGGAAGGGATTGAGTTCTTACTCTGGATTTCCTGACCCAGGTTTATCCAGCTGGCCTCAGAACAGATAAAGATACATATGTTATCTGTTCCTGATGAATACTGATTTTTAAAAAGAATTAGTAATCTGGGCCGGGGAGTTAGCTCAGTGGTTCCGGCGCCTGTCTTGCAAGCGCAAGGGCCCGGGTTCGATTCCCCGGTAACCACATAACAATACTGGGTGTGGAGACCCACACTCAGCAGCAATCAGTACCACATACCACAGTGCCAGGCGTGGTGGCTCACGCCTGTAATCCCAGCACTTGGGAGGCAGAAGCAGGAGGATTGTGATGTGAGTTTGAGGCTGAGCTCAGGGCCAGCCTAAACCACAAAAGCGAGACCCTGTCTCAAAAAACCTAAAAAAAAAACCCAAAAAACCAAAAAACAAAAAAACAAAACAAAAACAAACAAACAAACAAAAGAATTGGTAATCTACTATTGAAATAAGAATTACACTTTCCCTCAGCCATTCCCAAACTTTAGTTCTGGATGCCTTTGATGCCATTGATTCCTAGTTACTAGTTGGACAACTATGTCAACACATTGAATGTGGCTGCCCCTGAGGGTAATAATACCAGTTGAGTTTTAGATGTTTTGTTGGCAGCATAGATTAGTTAAAAGAGAAAGTCAAATATTTAATACCTTACGTGGGGCTAAATGAAATGACAGTTATTTTTTAACCTAATAACTTTGGTAGTATCACTTTGAAAGTACTCAGTGGAGTTTTTCATGAGTCTTCTTGTCAATTTCGTGGACCCCTTTTGGGTAAAGGTTGTTTTGTCTTGTGGGGGTTTTTCACTTTATGGTGCTGGAGATCAAACCCAGGACCTTGTGCATACTGGGAAATGCTCTAC
Source organism: Petromus typicus (assembly GCA_004026965.1). NCBI lineage: Eukaryota > Metazoa > Chordata > Mammalia > Rodentia > Petromuridae > Petromus > Petromus typicus. The sequence continues at coordinate 56,784 of PVIR01004220.1, read as the reverse complement.
TGAAAAGCTGCACCCTCAGATCTATTAAGTAATGTGTCCTTTGAAGCTGGCAAGATTCTGATTGTTGTGATGAGTTTTATTACTTATGTATTTCTTTTCATATTTTCAGAATAAGTCAACAGGTTTTATCTTTGTATGACTCTTTTCCTTTCTTTTTTATTTTTAGGCTCAGAGTTATTAGGACTGCCTTTTAAAAACCAATAGCTCACAGAGGTATAATTTACTTATCATGTGCTTCTCCTATTTCAAGTGTACAACTGAATGATTTTTATTGCATTCAAAGTCGTACATCTATTACTACAGTTTGAGTATTTCATCACTTCCAAAAAGAAAATAAAAAACCTATTAGCAGCCTGCACTCCACTGATCTTCCACTTGTACAGACTTGATGCCGTGGACATTTCATATAAATAAAATAACTCAATATATGACCTTAGGGACTGGCTTCATTCACTTTGCATAATGCTTGCAAGGTTTATGCATGTTAGAGTATGTGTTAATATTTCCTTTCTCCTGGTAAGTATTGAAAAGCTATATTTTGTTTATTCATCAACTTGTGGATATTTAGCCTATTTCCACTTTGTAGTGTTTATAAATAATACTGCTATGAACATCTTGTGTGCAGTTTTTTTATGCGAAGTCTTGGCTTTTTAGTAACTGAGCTGCCTTTTTAAATACCAGTGACACCACAGCTGTCCTCCTGCTTAGCACTTTCTGCTTAGGTGCGTGGAGTACCTACACTACAGCTGAGACAGTAGAGGTCCAGAGAGAGAAAGTAGCTTCCCTGGGCACACAGGTCTAGAAACAGTGAGGCGAGCGTGATAACCACTACACCATGCAAACTTGTAGGTCTAGAAAGTGGAGCAGGAACCTGGGTCCTAGTCCCTTGCTCCTAGGTTCAGTTGTTTACCAACTGATATGCTAATATGAAGGCCAGAGAAGACCTAAGGCTCAAGAGGTACAGATTAGTGAAGTCTTATAGGCTTTCCATGTTTGTTATTTCTTCTCTTTTGTCCTTATAACAATGTGCTGTGGTCTGTACAAGAACATCCTACTGTTAGAAGATTCCTTAGGCATTTTCTAGTGTTATTTCATAATTATATAGGTAAAGAAACTGAGGCACAGAGAAGTGATGTAACTGCCCTCTAGAGGTCAGACTTGTTAGTAGCAGAGCAAGGATGACAACTCCAGTCTCTCCACTCCTCATCTCTGGTCCTGTCTGTCCCCTTCAGAGAGCATTCATTGCCCAAGAGCTCTGTGAAGAGTGATAAGCTATTTTGTATCTTTTCTCTATTAGAACCCCGTCACCGGGCTACTGTCAGCCAGCCATGAACAGAAAGATGCCTGGGTGCGGGACAACATCTACAGCATCCTGGCTGTGTGGGGCCTGGGCATGGCCTACCGCAAGAATGCCGACCGTGATGAAGACAAGGCCAAGGCCTATGAGTTGGAGCAGGTAATGGTGACTGATGGCTGTGTCTTGGCTGCTCAACACCTGTTCCTTGAACTGGAAAATCCAAAAGGAAGTAGCTGTGTGGGAAGAAATATTAGGGTACATGCTTCTCCATTTCTGTGATAGAGTACTTAGGGAAAAAACTTAGATGGATCCAACCTCACACCTATCTTTCTGTTTGATTTTTTTCCTCCTCCATAAAATAATGACATCAAAAATCATATGACATGAGAAATGAAAGCATCCAAATTTGAAACCTAAAAGTGTCAGTTTACCTAACAGCAACACATACTCTATCTTACACATGCTCTATCAATTTTATACATATTTGTATCAAGACATCATTGTAAACTATTACCATCATTTATAAAATGTCAGTACATCAGAGCTTCACATTCCAAAGTATGTGCACATTCCAAAGTACTCTTTCAAATAGTCACAGTGGAAGAATATCCAAACAGTACTGACATTGCTTAACACATTTTTGCAACTTCCCTTAAAAATACCTTTCTAACTTGGGTGGTTACTCCTTAATTTTGAAGCAAATGTTGCCTAATATTTGTGCCTGTAGTATCACCATATAGTGCAAACAAATTTTTTTGTTCTTTCCCCAAATCAGAATGCCCACCAAAGCAAAGATTTGCCATTGTTGCATTTGCAAGAAAATATCCTTCCTTGAAATACAGTTGATATTTCCCAAATGTTTTGAGTGATAGCAATGATATAGGGAGCTTTGAAATATAAAAGTATAAATCCTCTTGGCATGAGAGCTTCTTGGATTTATTTATCTATTTGTGCTGCAGCTTGAACCCAGCGCCTCATGAATGCTAAGCACTCACTCTACTACTGAGCTACACCCCTGCCTAACCCTAGGATTTGTCTAAGTTCATGCATTCCTTCATAGCCCACAGCCAGTGGATCGTTAGGTCTGAGAAGGTTCTTCCAGTTCATTTGTGTTTGTTTTTAACAATCGAAGTGGGCATTAATGGCAGGCAGCACGAAGGAAGCTTTGACAGCCAAGAAAAGAAGCTTATCTTTAGGAACGATTTGTATTTGTATTTGACCAGACATGCTGAGTGTGAGGTAGTGAAATCACCTAGTCTTGGAGGAAAGGCAAGTTTTTTAAATTGCAACAACAAGCATCGAGTGTTCTGCCAAGAATATGGCTGAGTTTTATATAAGAGATTCATTCATTTACTAGTATAATAGTTTGATGTCAATGTCTTTAAAATCTCCCATCACTCGTAAAGACAAAATCAAGTAAAGTGGCTTCCACGTACACAGATACACACACAGACACACAGACACACACACACACACACACACACACACACACCCTACTGAGCTGGATTAAAATTGACTAGATTTGCTGCTGCTTGACAGACAATAATGAGATATAAACAAGCCACATTGTATCACATTTAATGCCTTTTACTATTTGTTGAGTGTAGTTAATTAAACTAAATACTTCCCTCTTAATTGTGAAAACAAAACAGGGATCTTCCAGTGATACTCACTGCTCACTGCTGTGTTTTGGGCTCAGGCAGTAGTCTGTCATTGTGGGAGACTATGCCATGCACTGTGGGATATTTAGTGTCTCTGGTTCCCTCTGTAAGTGGCGGCGACCTTCATCTCTATCACTTTGACTGTACAATGCTTCCACAGCCACATTTCTGGATGCTTTCTGCTCCTGGTGGACCCCCACACACTGGGAGCCACTGTCCTTTTTTGTAATAAAAAATAACTGTATTTGAGGGCAAATTAATTGGCAAATGTTTATACTGTATACATTGCAGGGAATTTTAAATATAATTATCCTAATTGTATCTTCTAATTATTATGTTGGGCATTTTCTGCCCAACCGAGTTTATTACATAAAATAATACTATATTCTAGAATCATACAATTTTACAAGTGGAAAGATCTAATGGGCAATTTGTTCCAGACTTTGGACTGGTGACAAACTTTCAGGGCCCTTTATGGTGTCCTCCCCTCTCTCATGAATGAGGGGATGTGTCCATGCCTTTAAAAAAATTTCCACTCTAGGGGGCCGGGGATATAGCTCAGTGGTTCCGGCGCCTGTCTTGCAAGCGCAAGGGCCCGGGTTCAATCCCCGGTAACCACACAACAATACTGGGCGTGGAAACTCAAACCAACAGCAACCAGTACCACATACCACAGTGCCGGGCGTGGTGGCTCATGCCTGTAATCCCAGCACACAGGAGGCAGAGGCAGGAGGATTGCTGTGATGTGAGTTGGAGGCTGAGCGCAGGGCCAGCCCGAACCACAAAGCGAGACCCTGTCTCAAAAAAACCTTAAAAAAAAAAAAATTCCACTCTACAGTCACTTTTTCTTTTCTTTTTCTTTTTCTTTTTTTTTTGAGACAGGGTCTTGCTTTTTGTAGTTCAGGCTGGCCCTGAGCTCAGCATTGAACTCACAGTAATCCTCCTGCCTCTGCCTCCCGAGTGCTGGGATGACAAGTGTGAGCCACCACACCTGGCACTGTGGTATGTGGTTCTGATTGCTACTGGGCGTGAGTCACCAAGCCTGGCATTGTATGTGGTTATTGGGGTTCGAATCTGGGCCCTTGCACTTGCAAGGCAGGCGCTGGAACCAGTGAGCTAAATCTTGACCTCTAGTCATTTGTTTTACAGAATTTTGAACAGACTGAATTCAGACCAGTCTTTTTTTTTTAAAGCATAGAAGTAGTTGACTTGGCTTAGGTACCAGTTTGTGTGAAATTATATTAGTCTTTGGTTTTTTTACTAGTTTGTTTTTTGGGACAGGATCTCAATATGTAGCCCAGGCTGACCTTGAACTTGTGGCAACCCTCCTGCCGCAGCCTCTGGAGTGCTGGGGTTACAGATGACACCACCACGCCTGGCGGAGACCAGTCTAAACAGCCCTAGCTGTAGGGGAAGTGAAGGGCAGCACAGTGTGCTAGTTAAGAGCTCAAACTTGCTGGGGATATAGCTCAGTGGTCGGTGTATGCCTTCCGTGCACCAAGCCCTGGATTTGATCACCAGCACTGCAAGACAAAGGGAAAAAGCACGAACTGACATCTGAATGTGACTCCCGGGTATTGTCCTTGCCCTCCGCATGTCCAGGGGAGACTTGTGCATTGTTGCTTCACATCGTTCACCCTCAGCTTCCTCATCTCTAGAGTGGGGCAATGATGCCTCCTAGCTCACGAGGCTGGTGCAAGAATGTTGGATAATAAAGGAAGGTGTTTTGCACAGGCCTGGATACCATTTTTAATTGATTAATGATTATTTTTAATTAAAAATGATGATGCTAATTGATTGCAGTCTGTCAACATTAAGAAATGTTGGCTGCCACTTTTTATAAGAACTTTACTCAGTAGTACAATAATGTGTCACAAGTGGTCCTTCTTCCAAAACATCATTACTTTTGTGCAGGTGTGGTGGGCTGAACTAATTCTTCTTTTTTTTTTTTTTAGGTTTTTAAAATTTTTTTTTTTTGAGACAGGGTCTCGCTTTGTGGTTCAGGCTGGCCCTGAGCTCAGCCTCAAACTCACATCACAATCCTCCTGCCTCTGCCTCCCGAGTGCTGGGATGACAGGCGTAAGCCACCACGCCCGGCACTGTGGTATGCGGTCTGGTTGCTGCTGGGTGTGGGTCTCCACACCCAGTATTGTTATGTGATTACCGGGGAATCGAACCGGGTCCTTGCGCTTGCGAGACAGGCGCCGGAACCACTGAGCTAACTCCCTGGCCCTGAACTAATTCTTATTATAACAAAAATAAATTACTAAAAATGTGACACAAATCTCCAAAGTACTAGGCTTATAAAAATTGTGTTGCTGAAATGTCAGCAGGGAGTTACTGAATTTCCGAGCCAGAAGATGCCATTCAACCCAGCCTTTTATTTGAGATAAATTGCTGTGTTATGATTTTTCTTTGTAATAGCATAGAAGAGGCAGCCACATGACCGGGGGGACATTCAAGTATGCTTGGGATTGGCCTTTTTAGAGCAGTTGCCAAGTAGCACTGGTTTATTGTCTGTGTAGGGTAAAGAAATGGGTTTGGGGGAGCAGGGCACCCAGGTCTTATTACTGATACCACTTTATTTCCGCAGAATGTGGTGAAACTAATGCGAGGTCTCCTCCAGTGCATGATGCGACAGGTAGGTGACACACATGTGCTTGCACAGCTTCAGAGTGAGTATGTCAAGTCATTTTGAATGTAACACTTAACCTGCTTTATGTGTTTTGAACTTTTAGGAGAAAAAAATCCCCGAAAATATTTTGCTTATTTTCTCCTTTTGAACTAAGTTTGATAATTTTATTATACTATAGAACCATGATTTTAAAGTATGCTGTTTTTGAGAATCTCTTTTGTAGAGTTAGCATGTATATTAGCCGGCGTGGTGGCACATGCCTGTAACCTCAGTACTTAGGCTGAGGCAAGAGGATTGCTGTAAATTTGAGGCCAGCCTGGAATACATGGTGAATTCAGGGCCAGCCTGAACTACACAGGGCAGAGTGACACTGTCTTTAAAAAAAAAAAGGAGTTAGTATAAAAGAACATGTCTTTTAAAAAAATTAAGAAAGTAATTTTTAAATTCCCCTCTTAAAAAGCCATGTACTATTATTTATTCTGTCAAGTTTATAAAAGGATATGTTTTCATTTGAGATGAGGTGCTTGAGTTTTTAAAACTTGACATTGCTATTTGCTGGCATTTTCAATGAGAGGTGAATAAACAATTCACCGAGCACACACCAGATTAGAATACTGTGGTGGAATCTGCACAGATTCAAGGATGAATGCGATACAGCTCCGTCCTCAAGTAACATGTCCAGACACAGTTGTTCTTCTGCTTTCAATATTAGGAAACAAAAAGTTGAAATTTAAACAGATCTCTGCCTTCCCTCCCTCTCCATGTGTCTACCATGTGCCACAGCTGGGATCTCTAAGCAGAGATGCCCTTTGGAATGAGCCTCACCTCTGCAGAGCTGGTTAAACTCCTCCCTGGGGGGGGGGGGCGTTTCAGTGAATGGGCAGGAACAGTCCTCTGCACAGCCGATGTCTGGTGCTCACTAGCAGCTGCCCCCTGTCCCTCTGGCCAGGGGGCAGATAAGAGATTTAGAGTCAGGTGACTCGCCCTGGGCTGATCTCTGTCAGCCAAGAATCTGTGAAGCTATGTGGAGCCTGGTTGCCTTCTCCCTCAGGTGGACAAAGTGGAGAAGTTCAAGCATACTCAGAGTACCAAGGACAGCCTGCATGCCAAGTACAACACTGCCACATGCAGCACCGTGGTGGGTGATGACCAGTGGGGCCACCTCCAGGTGGATGCCACCTCCCTGTTCCTCCTATACCTGGCCCAGATGACTGCCTCAGGTGAGCCAGAGCCATTGAGCCCAATATACAGAGGATGACAATCCAGGAAGGGACTGGGAAGAGAACAGTGTCTTAGTCCATTTGTGCTATTATGGCAAAATACCCAAGATAGAGAAATTTAGAAATTTGTTTTCTTGCAGTTCTTGAGGCTAGGAAGTCCAGAAACAGGGCTCTGAAAGGTTTAGTGGTCTGATAAAGGCTATATCCCCTGAAATGGAAGAATGCTGTGTCTTCAGATGGCAGATAGTGGAAGGACAAGAGAACTGAACACTATTGAAAGCCTCTTTTATGAGGATCTTAGACCCAGATCGCAAGGAAGAGGAGCCGTGATGGCCTAGTGACTTCATCTAGGCCCTATCTCTTATTATTAGCACATTGGCAGCACTCATTGTTGGAGAGAACACTTTCGAACTCTAGAAATCAGTATTGTAAATAAGTAGTTTATGCAAAGGACACACATGTTTCTCTGTGCTGCCATGTGCATTTGTGTCTCTAATAGGACAGGGAATGCAAGGCCTTGGTCTGTGACCTGTGGACAAGACTGTTGGCCTCCATCCCGGCATTTGAGGATGAGGATTATTGAGCCAGTTGATAGCTTCCTGCTATGGAGCCCATAGCTACCTTTCTGTCTTCTTGTTTAGTTCCCAGAGTGACCTCAGGCAGTTCAAAATGTCTGCAAACAGACACATAAATGTTCTTTGACTTTTCTCCTCCAGGCTTAGCACCGTGTCCCTTCAGCTTTCCTGCTCACTGCTGTGCTCACCTTCCCTGAGGATGTGTGACACATCCTCACTTAAACACAGTGTGCTCAGAGTGGGCTGACCAGCCTGTGGTGCCCATGTCGTGTGAGGCAGCTCATATCTTGTAGGTGGTTGATGTTCCTGTTTAGGTCAGAGCTGTGGTTTCTGTGGCAGCCAGGATGCCTGAGCTTCCAAGCCCCAGATGATAGCCACCTTTGTGTATCAAGCATGCTGTTGCCTCTCAGGGCATCTGCTGCAGACGCTCCTCAGGTTAGGGCATGTCGCATGTCTCAGAACACTACTGACATCTCGAGGCCTCTGCTCATTGAGACAGCAACTGTGAAACTAGAACCATCTCAGAATCAGCAGGTAGCATCCATATAGCTTTGTGAATAAAACATGCATTTATAAAAAGTACTTTTTGGTTATGAAAATTAATATGAGCTCAATATAGATATTTTGGAAAAGTTTTTTATGCCAGTTTTTCATTTGTATGTGTCTCCTCCAAATTTGTCTGTGCATTTTTACATATTAATGTCACATTGTTTCATAGTCTTTTTGTTATATAAAATATAGTTTGACACCTCAGTCATAGTAGTATGCCTTTATAAAGCATTTCCCTCTTAATAAACATTAACATTATTAACATTATTATTATAATTATTAACATTAATAAACATTTTCATAAACATTATTTTAGTAACTTTATTAATGGATGTACCACAATCATTTTAACTATTCCTTTGCATATTTTTGTTATTATAGTTAATATTGCAGTATCAATTTGGTCTTCATCTCTACTTCCTTCTGATATTATTCAAAGGCTACTCATATATATTGTTAAATCATTTTCAGTCATTCAAGTTGATTCTAGTTAAACTTCCAAGCGCGCTTGCTGGCTAAACTTCTATTATTGATATAGGAGTGAGTATCTTTTTGTATCCATGCTTGCATCATGGTTTTATACTTTTAAAATGTATATATTTGTCATAACCAACTGCATGTCAGGGATCAAGCAAAAACCAGCTTCCTTGGTCACTACCTATTTCAGTGAGTTGATGTAGCCCCTTGGGCAGGTCCAGGGAGCTAAGATTTTGCGGGGAGGGAGAGGGGGGTTAGGGCCTTTTCCTGTCTGCACTGGGGAAGTATAACAATTCTTCCCTTTGGCTCACTCGAGGATACCGACACTGCCACTGGTTCTTTTGGGCTACCACCTTTGCACTGTTGGAGTCTTCTCTGTACAAATCCGTGGTCTAGAGACCCCTACCTTCTCTTTCACTCTTTTTCTCCACAGACATACCCTCGGAGATGGAGCCATTCTTCCCTTCTTTCCTCTCCTCTCCCACTCCCCCATTCCTTTCTTCCTCTTTCTGAAATTAAACATTAACTGTGTCACTTATTTCAGTATTAATTTTTGGTATTTTAAGGAAGAAAAATGAAAGTAAAAGGAATTACTTCCTAGTGTGGCAGCTCTTCTCTCAACATAACTTCTTAACCTCATTTTTTTCTTCACTAGGCTTACGTATTATCTTTACACTTGATGAGGTGGCCTTCATACAAAATCTTGTCTTTTACATAGAAGCTGCATATAAAGTCGCTGTAAGTATCAATGCCAGTAGCTTTCTTCAGTGTTCCAAACATCCAAAAAGATCATATAATTTGTTAGTCAGTCAGGTATGACAAAACACCAGAGAGAAGGAATGTAAAAGAAGACAGAGTTGTTTTGGCTCGTGGTTTCGGGGTTTCACTGTACAAGTGGCCAGCTCCCTTGCTTCTGGGCCTGTGGTGAGCAGAAACATCATGGTAGAGGAACATAAGAGGAAAAGACTTCTTATCCATTGCATTCAAGAAACAGAAAGAGGGAAAGAGCCAGAGAGGAAGAAGCAGGGACAAGACATAACCCCATCACTTACTCCCTTCAACTCGGCCCCGCATTTTAAATTTCTATCACCTGCCAAAAATGCCATCAGATTATTATCTCAACAATGGTTAATCCACTGGTGAAGTTAACCCTCGTGATCTAGTCACTTTCTGAGGCCTCACCTCTGAGCATATGAGACATTGGGGGGACATTTTAGATCTAAACCATTATATAGTTTCTCAAGAGCTAGGCTATTTGGCGCTAACTGGAAGGTTAGCAAGGCTAGAACTTTAAGATTGCCGCTGTGACACAAAGGGCATATTTTTGTCCTGGAATACAGTGTGTGAGGGGTGTTTTTGAGATGCACTTCATGCTGTGTCTAAATCCATTATGTGTACCATACATAAGACCCTAAAATGTCCCACAGCAGGTACACAGACCAGCCTGAATTGGGCTAAAGAATTGACAGGCAGCATTGGTGCCCTATTGTAGAACGGGTGCAGGCAGCTGATGAGAGCAGTCTTTGAGGAGTAAGTGCACAGCTGCAGGGTTGGAGTAAAGAAGGACTAGAACAAAAGAAGGTCCAGATATGAGAATACTGGAGGAAAATTCCCAGGCCCACCTACAGGCCTGCTCACAGGTCAGGGTCTGACATGGCTGTAGAATGTCTGAGTTTCAATGTTCACATTTTGCAAATACTCTTATTTGTCCTTGTTTGGTAAGTGAGAAAAAAAATGACATTTTGGCATTGATCCTATTCTTTTCAGTTGCCATCTTTCAGTAGTACACAAAGCATTTCAAAACAGTGTCCATTACTTAGATTTTTAAATGAAGACAGGAGTCACTGAAGTATCGAGTCTTCTTGTATGGCAGTATCCTGAGGCAGTTCACATAAATTGATTTTTACATACTCTATATATTTAGTGTTCTGTGCCTTAGTTTTGACTTTGGCTCCAGTTACTTCCGAAGCATTTTTTGTGCTCAAAGTAATGCTAAACTTAAGATTTAAATGGGTTTGTTGGCTTCAACTAATTATAACTCATATGTTAAAGCTTTTCTACTCCATCTTATGATTTACCATAAGTTCAAAGGCATTAGCGAAATAGATGGGTAGCACTTTGATTTTAAGATAAAAAAGTATTATGTTCTCTACAAATCATAAATTATCAGCTTTTAGAACTAAGAAATCTGAGAGTATTTTTGTATGCACTTTTGTTCTACTTGAGTACTTTCTTCTGAAATTCTGCATAGAGGTCACATGAACCGAAATTCAGAAGACCAGAATGTAAGTATATAAAATCATGAAGTTGAAAGTCTTCAAGAAGCTATACTCATGTTTCAGTATGCTCGCGGTAACATAAAGGAATCATTTTTTCATAGGACTTCTCGTATACCCCTTTTCTCACTTTCTGATGATGACCTTTTTCCCCTCAGGACTATGGAATGTGGGAACGTGGTGATAAGACCAATCAAGGCATTCCAGAATTGAATGCAAGCTCTGTGGGAATGGCCAAGGTAACAGTGGTCCAGCTCCTTCTGTGTGTTTTTACTGCTTGCTTAGAGTCTCTTCATTAGGAATTTGTGTTTAATATGATCAACATACTTTTCAAAAGTCAGTGGCAAGTGTATGAAATTCAAGTGGCACTGTATCCAGCCAAATGAAATTATAGGTCAAGGATTTCCTATGCTGAAATCTGCATGTGGCCAAAAATAAGTGTCCTTCATCCTGTCATCCTTTGAGATCCCAACTCACCACTCTTGCTGTTGTTTAAGAAGCTGCAGGCGTGATGTCCAGTCTCCCTTTCTGGGTTTTACAGAAGGGTGAAGAATATGAGTACTTTGTAGGTCAGGCTCACAAGTGCAAGCCTACAAGGTCAGGCTAATAACAATAACCAGTGAGACTGACTGCCTGGAAAGATCAGAAGGGAAGGTGATACTTCTGAATCCTGGGAGCTTTCTGTAATAGTGTTCCAACTCAGACTCATCTAGGAAATGGTCTTCAGGCTGGGTGGGTACAGTGGCATAATCTTATAGTCGCAACTCCTCTGGAGATGGAGGCAGGAGGATCATTTAAACTCAGGTATTTAGAGCAACTGCACAACAGTGATACTGTGTCTCAAAAAAGAAGAAGAAAGAGTAGAGGAGAAAGAGGAAGGGAAAGAAAAAAAAAAAACTCTTAAAGCCAAACAGAGGACGTCTGTGGAGTAGATTTAGTCTGTGTGCCACCAGTTTGTATCTCTTGCTTTGGACATTTTTGTGTATCTCCTCCCTTCCTCCTGCTCAAGACTAAAATAGATTTTTTTTTGGACAAAGTGAAGGTTCCAGAACTACAATTTTTTTTTTTTTTTTTAGGTTTTTGGAGACAGGGTCTCGCTTTGCAGTTCAGGCTGGCGTTGAGCTCAGCCTCCAACTCACATCACAGCAATCCTCCTGCCTCTGCCTCCCGAGTGCTGGGATGACAGGCGTGAGCCACCACGCCCGGCACTGTGGTATGTGGTACTGGTTGCTGCTGGGCGTGAGTCTCCACGCCCAGCATTGTATGTGGTTACCGGGGATCGAACCCCGGTCCTTGCACTTGCAAGACAGGCGCCGGGACCACTGAGCTAAATCCTCGGCCCCAGAACTACAATTTTTGAAGCGATAATAAATGTGCCCTCTTAAGGTAAACTGATGGAAAACACATATATTACTAAAATAATTAACTTTCCGAAGTGCCGGATGTGCTCCATGGTAGATGTTAACTACTAAGAGAGGTGGAAGAAAAACCAATCATAAATGTTATTAACTTATTCATATTTCATGTTCTCCTATTTTATCTTATTCCTGGAGTGAACAACAATAAATGGGAAAACTCCGATCCACTGAAAATGAGGATAGAATATGACTATAGGATCCTTTGGCTAGATTTTACAGATATCTTTTATTGCTGTTGAGAAAATATACATGCTAGGGCTGGGGATTTAGCTCAGTGGTTCCGGAGCCTGTCTTGCAAACGCAAGGACCCGGGTTCGATCCCCGGTTAACACATACAATACTGGGTGTGGAGACTCACGCCCAGCAGCAATCAGTACCACATACCACAGTGCCGGGCGTGGTGGCTCACGCCTGTAATTCCAGCACTCAGGAGGCAGAGGCAGGAGGATTGCTGTGATGTGAGTTTGAGGCTAAACTCAGGGCCAGCCTGAACTACAAAGCGAGACCCTGTCTCAAAAAAAAAAAAAAAAAAATATATATATATATATATACACACACACACACACACACACACACACGTGCTAGATTGCTTAGTAAAAAAAAAGAATGTCATATATTGGAATGTATGCTTATTAGTGTATGTAAAGTAATTTACACCTGCATTTGTAGGCGGCACTTGAGGCAATCGATGAACTGGACCTTTTTGGAGCTTATGGAGGGCGCAAGTCAGTGATCCATGTCCTGCCTGATGAGGTTGAGCACTGCCAGGTAACAACTTAGCCTCCTGCATTCCAGAGAGTAGAAAAATAGTCATGGAGGAGAGAGCCTGGGCCCCTGTTCAGAGTCCCCACATTTCTGGTTTGCTGACACTTGACTCCTTCAAACTTCAGTTGGTTCTTCCATAAATGGATATACTGCCTCACAAGATAACATAAGGATCAGAGAAAATCAAATTATATAGTCCAAGCACTGTATAACCAGAAAGTACTATGCAGAAACAAGACACAATAATGCTAAGTATATGGAATCAACAATCAGAGCAACCATGTTTTGCTGGAGGCAAAATCAATTTTATGCTTTTTGAACATATAAATGGTTTTCTTTCAGGTTTATTTCATAATGCCACCAAATTGAATGACTAATATATACTAGCTCACTTGGTGGGGTGTAATGGAAAGAATGGAGGACAGATAATGTGGGGAAAATGCCACATTAATAGAAATTCCTTGAAATACAGATCATAGAAGGAAGTGATTGATATAGGTCAGGTGGGTTCCGTTAAGCAGATAAGAGTCACCTATTGATATCTATCAATAATAAATAAATCAATAGTTAGGGTCCACTAAAGCTGAAGTGAGTCAGATACCTAAAAACTTATTAGGAGCTTGTGTTTCCTGGCAGAGAAAGCCTAAGGAGAAATGATTATAGCCATGCACTTCAAAACAATACTTTGGTCAGTGAGGGACTACATATACTATGGTGGCTATACCACAAAGTCTAGTGTGTAATAGCTACACCATCTCTAAGGTCTGTGTATGTATACTCTCTGATGTTCACACATTGATGATATCATCTGGTGTCATAAGTAGTCCTTAGTGGGAAATCTCATATTTCTTGAGTATAGTTTAATAGAGACACACTAGTATTTTACTAGTAAAAAAGCATGAGCTTTGTAACTAGCAGAATCTGGGTTAGAATGCTTACCATAGTCACTTGGTGAATGCATACCCTTGGGCATGAGTCTGTATGTTTCCCTCTCATAGTCATGAGTAAATTGGACATAATATCCGAATTCTTTTCTCATATGGAAGATTTAATGAGCTTATATTTGCAAGGGTCTAACATCAGGTCTGTACATGTCAGATCTCAGCATTAACTCTTTTCCCTTCCCAAATGTTTTCTATAATTTCAAATTCCTTCCAAGTTTCCAGCACCTAGTCCAGCCACCTTATAGTTGAGGCCATATTATAGTGCTTCTAAGTAACCCTGGAAAAATTCTAGGAGTAACCTAATTCTGTTGGTTACCATTTTGCCTGAACAGCTCTGAGATCTTCCACATTTATCCTTCTATAAGTGGTTTTTGGGTCACCCTACCCAACTGATCCAGGTGCACAGAAGCTAGCCACCTCTCTGTGGCAGCACTGCATTTATGTCCTTTAATGGACTCTTGTGGACATCTTACCTGCAGGCACAAGTAGCCCTGAAGTTCTTCTCTAGAGTGTCCTAAAGGTCTGGCCAAGGCAACAGAGCTCATGGAAGGAATGGAGTCAAGTGGTTCTCAAGTAGGCTTCAGTCTCTACAATGCTCTCCCCAACCCCTTTCTTTCTGCCTCCCGCATTAGGGAGCATTGACCAGGTAGACAAAGTTGGCTAGCAGGTGCATGTTGGTAGGGCAAAGCTCTGCTCCAAATTGACACACTCATTTGAATGTTTCCTTAAGGTTAAGGTCTTTAGATATTACAGCTAACTCCTAGTGCTTCTCCAGGTTAAACCACCTCTTTATTTTTTATTCAGTCTATTCTGTTTTCTATGCTACCAAGAGCATCAACATCCAAAGAGATTGATGCTGGACTTCTTTCTATCATCTCTTTCCCGGCCTTTGCAGTGGAAGATGTAAATCTTGTGAACGCGACCAAAAGTGAAATTATTTCTAAGCTCCAGGTAAGCATTCGTCACACTGGTACTCCTCTTCCCTGTGCTAAATGCCAGTTTTACATGATGACATGGAGCAGATCACTTGTGAAGTTGATAATTTGGTTTGTCTTAGTTGATTCATAAAGTAGCTAGCTAAAAAGCTGAGCCTACAAGTGAGAAAAATGAAGTCTCAGAGTGATTAAATGACTTCATAGATATCAGAGCTTGCATTTAAACTGGAACCCCAATCCCTACCACTGTCACACTTCCAAGGTAGGACTACTTAACCATTTTGTTTGTTTTGGCACCAGGGATTAAACTCAGGACTTTGTACTTGCAAGGCAGACCCAGTGCCACTGAGCTAAATCCCTGGGTCCTATTACTTAATCATTTAAAGATCATAGATTCCTTTGAGTATCTGTTGAGTCACTGGCAGGGGAAACAAATGTACATCTCCCAGTATCCTTAAGCTTTACATGCAATTTCAAGGGATTTGGTAATCCCAAAGTTAAATTAAGTTTTTTGAAAAAATGCTTGCTCTGCAGTGAAATGCAATAACTGTGACACATCACAACAAGCACCTTAGTGAATTCTCCAAATGTTAGGGTCTTCTTGCCTCTTGGCATGATATATTAAATCGGAATTAAAGAATAACTCTTCACTGAACTCTTAGTAAAATTACTCTGGAATCCCCAATACTTCAATGACATGTTTTAGCATTCCCTTCCAAGTACTAATCAAGCCTGAATTTACTTTGCTTACTACTTTATTTTTTTTAATCTTTATTGGTACATTATATACATGCATCATGACTGCAATCCATAATGGGGATTTGTACCAGCATAAGACACAACTTAATTCTCATTTTTTCCCATAGCCCTACCCACCCTTCCACCCCCCCATATACATAATTGCTTACTACTTTAAAAGTAATTCTTTATACTAATAGCAAACAGCATTTAGTACATGTTGTGTTACTAAAAGAGTGATAGGAGAGAGAGGGAAGGGCTGACTTGAATTAAAATTTAAAAATAAAGAAATTCTTCTGATTTTATCAAGTGTACTTTATTTCTACCTTTCTAGGGGCGTTATGGATGCTGTCGCTTCCTCCGGGATGGTTATAAAACACCAAGAGAGGTTGTATTTAAAGACTGTTTTTTATTGTTCGTTAATTGCTTCATAGCTAAGTTGCTACTGTATTGTTCTTCCTCTATTGCTTATAATTATATGTTGGGATATTGGAAAGAACTATTAATTTTAGCATCAGCAAGCCTGGAGTTAGGCAGTAGAATGAGTAGTAAGACCATCAGGAGGACATGAAGCTAGTAGTTTAAAGCCACCTTGTAGATAAGGACAAACAGTTCTATGGTCCACATAGTTTTTATAAAGACCACCCATGGCCTCCTTCTTAGGTTTGTTTGTCATGGTGACTAATAAGACGATGGAAAGAAAACAGATCAAGCTGGCCATGGTGGTCAATGCCTGTAATCCCTCTTCCTAGGAGGCTGAGGTAGGACTGCTGTGAGTTGGAGGCTGGCCTCAGCTACATAGCAAGTTCAAGGACAGCCTGAACTACAGAGTGAGACTGTCTCAAGTCAAATCATGTCATCTGCCAAGCATTAGCAAATTGGTTTTACATTTATTAGAGAAGACACTTTAGTGTAATAAACTATCAAGGAATCTTATGTATATTTCTGATTTATTTTCTAAAATCTTACCATAAAAGTGCCCCAAATAGCATCTCCCTATTATATCAGATAAGCAAGGGAAACTCAGTGAGGCACAGTGCTACTGTGCATATAATCTGACATTAGCTTTAAAAATTTTCTGTATTTGATTCCAGGATCCAAACCGATTACATTATGACCCTGCTGAACTCAAGCTCTTTGAAAACATTGAATGTGAGTGGCCTGTGTTCTGGACTTATTTTATCATTGATGGAGTCTTCAGTGGGGATCCTGTTCAGGTGAGAAAATGTTGGGTGGTGTGCTGATGAGCTTTCTCATCCCACTAGATGTGCTGATGATAAGTAGAATGTAAGAATGTACAAGAAATCAGGTCACTGCGTCAGTTTTATGTTGCCACTTGACAAACTTTCCTAAAACTTAGTGAATTAAAACAACAATTCTTTTAATTTTTGTTTATGATGCTGCAGTTTAGTCAGGGCCCAGTGAGGACAGATGGTCTCTGTTTCCTGGTGTCCACTGGGGATGGTTCCATAGGGCTGGAGACTCTCTTTCCAAAGCAGCCTCATTCATGGCTGGTGAGTGGATGCTGGCTAGCAAATGATGCTGTGAGCTCAGCTGAGCTCTTGATGGGGGCCTTGGTTTTCCTCCATGTGGCTAACTTGGGCCACTCAAAGCTTTGGAGTCTGAGCCTTTAAGAATTCTGCATGGTGGGCTGGGGATATAGCTCAGTAGTTCTGGTGCCTGTCTTGAAAGCGCAAGGGCCCGGGTTCAATTCCCCAGAAACCACATACAATACTGAGCATGGAGACTCATGCCCTGCAGCAATCAGTACCACATACCACAGTGCCGGGCGTGGTGGCTCACGCCTCTAATCCCAGCACTCAGGAGGCAGAGGCAGGAGGATTGCTGTGATGTGAGTTTGAGGCTGAGCTCAGGGCCAGCCTGAACTACAAAGCAAGACCCTATCTCAAAAAAAAAAAAAAAAAAAGAAAAAAGAAAAGAATTCTACATGGTGGTTGTCTTCCTTCCAGAAAGTAAAAGCAGAAGCTACCATCCTTTCTCAAGTCCTAGGTCTAAAACTGGCCAAGTATCCCTGTCATTTTAATTTATTGATGAAAAGACTAGCCTATATTCAATAAGAAAGAAACTAGACAGTATGAGTACTAAGAGCCATGGTCCTGTGTATTCCCGAGAAGTTTTATTGTTCCAGTTGTTCTTTCCAAATCAAATAATATCATGTACACACACACACACACACACACACACACACACACACACCCTCCTGACTGGCCTCCCAGCCTCAGGCTTGCTCCCTGTTGTTTCCATTCTCAGTAATTATATAATTTCAATTGTGAACAGTCTTAACAATTATGTAGAAAGGAAGCTAAGGAGATATAAATGACTACGCTTGGAATCTTGTAAGCCTCTAACTCTGCCAACCCATGCCTGTGCCGTCTCTTCTACTCTTCCACTTGACCTTTTTGAATGATACAATCATGATCATGCTTTGCCATCCATAAATTTTAAATGAAAGAAAATGAGATTTGGAGGGTAAGTTGAGCTTTCCAAAAAGTAAACTTATTAGAGTTGGGTGGCTGGCTAAGGGTATTTTCCTTCTTTCTTCTTTTAATGCATTAGTTTTTGTCACTACCTTTTTAATTTAGTAGAAAGGTTTGCTTCAGTAGCTTTTATTTCATTGAGCAGTAAACTCTAAGAATCAGTGTACATAAAACATAGTACATACATTTCCTTTTTCTCACATCCAATTTACGCAGCAAATATTTCTCAAGCAATAATTAAGTGGAAAACTACCTTAGGTGGAATTGGACATGCTACCTAAAACATGGCTTCCACCCCAAGAAGTTTATAATCTGGTTGATGAGACAAAATTTAAATAAAGTTAAAGTTAAGAGAAAAAAGTTTAAATGATGAGTTAACTATAGCAAGGGAAAGATATCAGGTACATGTTATAGATGTGAATACTAATGGGATTTCTGAGGAAGAAACAACTGCTGCATGGTGGCTGCTCTGGCGTTTCTCAGAAGCTTGACAGGTGTGGCTGAGCTTATACACTCAACAGAGGAACAACCCGTGCTCTTCAGTACTGTTAACATTTGCTGTTGGAAGGAGCCCTTCCCACGCACCTCAATCAGAACGTATTTGTGTATATTTTGTCCTGTGTCTGACTTTGAATCTGTTTGTTTCTAAGAGAACTGTTTCTCTATGTAACACTGCTGCCACTGCAGCATTGAGCACCAGACCTCTTTCAGAGTGATGGACTATTTTCCAGGTCCAAGAGTATCGCGAGGCCCTGGAGGGAATATTAATCAGAGGCCAGGATGGGATCCACTTGGTGCCGGAACTCTATGCTGTCCCACCTGACAAGGTAACCAGAGGGCATGGGGCCCTTTGTGTTATTTGTGTAGAACTGATTGAGAGGGTGCTTGGCTTTGGTACGCTTCATCCCCCTTCGAGGTCCAGTGACCACTTTTTGTCCAGAAGTGGTTTCTAACGCTGTAGGCAGGGTTCCCATGGGTCATAGGAGATATGGCTTTGGGTAATCATGTGGAACATGCTTCTTGGGAACGTGGCACTTGACGGCCTTGGAAGGATACCTATCCCTCTACCAACCTCAGGCAGAAAAAATGCCACAGAGCACAAAACACTGTTGTGCACCCTGTTCCTATACAGTGCCAAAGAGGCCTGGTATGCAGAGATAGTGGAGAATCTCTTCTTTTGATTCAAGCAGATCCCAAACTATAGTTTGAGTAATCATGAGTTAAAAGCCATTGTACACTAGCGAAAGAAAGACTGTATAGTTCCAAGTAAATACTCAAAGATGGTTTTGTTCTACCTAGTTTTCTAAACTGAGGTCATGCTGGACACCCCTATATCTTGGGGAAAGAATTCCCTTGTAAACACTTCATGTTTGGCAGAAAATTCTCTATTCAAAGCTGTTTGTCCTGCTAATGCTCCTGATGCTTTAAGGCCTCATCCTTGCATTTGTGGAGAAAAGGGCCTTTAGAGAGCCAAAGTGATACAGCCTGAAGGAGACTGACCAGCAGAAGCCTGTTATGGGGGCAACTTGGGGTAGCGACAAGAAATTCCCTCACTCTACAGATTCAGCAATGGAGACTGGGGGATGGATGTTTTCTCTCTGTTATCAACTAGATCTCCTGAGAATGTATTCCTTTTTCATTCATGTATACGTGGGTACAGAGGGCTGATGGTGGGAGCCAGGTCACTCTCCAGCCATTACACATTCATATCAGCTTGCTCCTTTTCCAGTGCAGAGGCATTTGCAAAATAGACTTAGCAATTGCAGGTAATTTGGAACCTAGAAGCAGAGCAAGGGAAATAAATGACCTCAAGGATATCTTATTGGTTTAATGGTAGAGAATAACCATCCCTTTTTCACCAAAAGGTACGAACGTTAGGTGTTAAAAGCTGTACTTTGCTTTTTGATGGACAGTGCTAGGTGTGTACTGTAAAGTTACTCAGCAACTCACTCTCTTCTACACTCTACCCTAACCTTCCATTTCTGCTTTATCTTACTTGTCTGCTTTATTCAGTGGTTTAGACTTGCGTGCTTGGCACCAATCTTGGACACTGTTTTACCTTGACTACATGTTGTATTGGTCTCTTGCCAGTGGCAGCCAGAAAGCTTCCTCAGTCACATCAGTAGCGTGTGGAGAACACTGGGAAGAGTTCCTACAGACAGGGCCACCAAAGGCCCTTGTGACCCTTTTGTACAAATTGGAAACAGGATGGTATTCGGCAAGGATTTCAGCCTCCCTCTTCCTTAGCTGGTGCTTGTTCAGGGCACTGCCATGCACAGAGCCCTCACTTGGGCACCTGGGGCTAATGAAAGTGCATCCGACAAACATGGAGTGAGCAGCTGCTCCATGCCAGGTGCCAGGCCAGGGACTGGCAAACAAAAGTGGTTCCCACACCAGCTCTGTCTTTATGACCATGCAGGCCAGTGGGGGCCAAGCAGCTAGACTGTGAGCTGGAAGCAATCACTGTAGTGGCAGTGGCAGTGGCAGAGGCAGAGGCAGAGGCAGAGGCAGTAGCAAAACTGTGTCCAGTGGAGAGAAGGGCAACAGGACACTTCCATGTGGAGCCAGGAGCTGGCCATGCTTGGGAGGAGGGCAGAGTGAGGCTGTCTTTTGACTTAGACATTTAGTTTGCTTTCTGTTCTTTTCATCAGATATTTCTCATTCTAGATATTTGCAGTCTTTCTTAACACTACTTATGTTTCAGATAACTTTAGTGTACTATCCAATTGTGAAAGTAATCCTGCATTCTAATATAACACCCAGAATTGCTTAGGCAGACAATACTGGGCATGGTGGCTAATGCCTGTAATCCTAGCACTGAGGAGGCATAGGTGGGAGGACTGGCTTGAGTTCAAGTCTAGTCTGGGCTACAAAGTGAGTTCAGGGCCAGCCTGAGTCACAAAGCGAGCCCCTGTCTCAAAAAAAAAAAAAAAATCATAAGTAGAAGAAAATATTTATCTCTAATCCCACTACTCAAAGATAACCACTAGAGGGCTGGGGGATTTAGCTCAGTGTTTCCAGCATCTGCTTTGCAAGTGCAAGGTCCTGAGTTCAATCCCAGGTAACCACATACTACAGTGCTGGGTGTGGTGACTCATGCCCATTAGCAATCAGTACCACGCACCATAGTGCTGGGTGTGGTGGCTCATGCCTGTAATCCCAGCACTCAGGAGTCCGAGGTAAGAGGATTGCTGTGAGTTCATGGCTTGCTTGGGCTACATAATAAGCTCAGGGCCATCCTGAACTACAAAAAGTGAGACCCTGTCTCAAAAAAAAAAAAAAAAAGATAACCACTAGGACATTTTGGAAAATCTCCTCCCATATTATCCCATTTGATTACGAGTGACATTTAGTTCCATTCATTTTATGTACTAAAGATTGTTAAAATGTTTATTACTCCTGAAAAAAATTTAAATTAAGTTTTCCTGACTATATTAATAATATTACTGATTATCCCACATAGACTAACTACCCTTATAGTACGGTTTTCCCTCTGGTGGAGATAAGTGTTTCAAATCTCAGTCGACTGACCTGTTTTCTGAAGGAACACGTGGTTAGTGATGTGACCCCAATCAGTATTGCAATGTTACCCTAAAAACTCAGAGAGCAGCGTGGAATTAGAAAGAAGACAGTTGCAGAATAGCTAGCAATGTACAGCCGGCACTGCCCATCAGAAGGAGCACAGAGGCCTTATTTTGAGGAGATGGAAGCCCCTAGCAGGTTGATTTCTGAGTTCCTGATGGAGGGTGTGTGGTCTAGTAGCGAGCAAAAGTGTTTTTCCTCAATAAATAGTGCCACCTTCTGGTAATTTTCTTGCATCAGCACACAATTTCTAAACCCCTAGGATGGGAGAGCACAAGGGAAAAACCAGACTTGACATAGAGCCATCCATTATGTGGCTAGAGCCTGCTGTTTTTGACCATCTTACCCATAAGGCAGCCATAGTTAGCATGAGTTGTATAACTTCTGTGTGCCCAGAGCTGTGCCTGCAGGAGGCAAACCAGGCTTCCAGCGCCTTTTGCCCGGATATGCTCGAGAAGAGCACTGGTCTGCTACCAGGATTAGATTGGCCATCTCCCTCAGCCCCTTCTGTGGCCCTAAGAGAAAGTCTTGTCACCTTCTGGATTCCACATCTCAGCACTTGTACAAAACTGTTGTGGAGAATGAGGACCGTTCCGTAGATTCATAGTGCACTCTCCACTGTAAGGCGTCTCTGGCTTTCTATCCTCTCACATTCTGACTTTGGGCTTTGCTCTCTCCACCAGGTGGATGAAGAGTACAAGAATCCACATACAGTGGACAGAGTTCCTCTGGGGAAGCTGCCCCACCTGTGGGGTCAGTCCTTGTACATCCTCAGCTCGCTGTTGGCAGAGGTAGGTGCTCTGTGGCTTCACATGTTGGCAGTCATCTCATAGGAGGTACAAGGAGCCCTGGAAGAGCATAGGAGCTCTTTGCCCTGAACAGTTGTGAGTGTCTCTTGCACCCTCCTGCCTTTGAGGTCAGCTGGTCTGAGTTAGCTCCCAGGTGTGACTCCTGACCTTGTACATCTATATTTACATTGAGCCAGGACAGCCAACTGCAAGTCACCTGTCCCTGTTCCCCTCCCGCCAGCATCCTGACCCGAGCATTAGCCCTGCAGAGCTAGGTGCCCAGCATGCTACTGTGTTTTCACAGTATCAGCGGCATCTGAATAGCATACTGTGTTTCGGAGAAAGTAACAAATTCACCCAAAACACATAAAGGCACAATTCTGAGTGCTTTGAGCCCGCAAATCCATTACTGTCAGACTTAGGTGTAAGGTGAAATTTTAGTTAATATTTCATAGCATTAATTCTCTTCTCTTCATAGGGATTCCTTGCCACTGGTGAAATCGATCCCTTAAATAGAAGATTTTCTACATCAGTTAAACCTGATGTCGTAGTACAAGGTTTGTGAGCATGTTTTCTGTTCATCTCTAACTTGTAAAACTAGTGTCATTTGTGTTCAAATTGTTCATTAGTCGTGTATTTAATTCTAAAAAGCTGGATGTGTTTCCCATATAGTTCTGCAAGGTACGTACTCAGTCACTCAGTGGTATTCTTCCCAACCACAAATTTACTTTCTACAGAGCAATTATTTTCTCAGCTCTAAACCTTGGCTGCAACTGGGGCACATGAGATTTTTTGGGCATCATTTTTCAGAACAGTTAATCTGAGAAGGAGACCCTGGTGAGAGCTCAGAGCCCCAGTGAGATCAGCCACTCCTCCCTCCCTTGGGGTTCTGATTCTTTCCATCTGCCACATGCCATCTGCCCATGTCCCTCCCCCTGTTCTCCAGAGAGCTTAACTTTCAAAAAGGTAGGAGGCTGGCCTGGGCTGCCACTGCCAGGTGACTCCACTATGCTTGGGGCTGCTAGGACTCTTGTCCAAGTGGAAGAACAAAATTGCTGCACAGGGAGCTTTTTGTGCAGGGCTGGCTGGCAGTATGCACCCAAAGCACTAGTCCCTCCTTCTGCCTTAGGACCTCCGGGCAGCTCCGTACCTGCTGCATGCCTCATAGAACACTTATGCACCATCTAATGTCATGGCCCATTGTGCACACACTATATTGTCCCTAAATTAGGTTGTCGGCTTCTTAAAGACAAGGCCCATATCACTGTTGTAGCTTCTGTGTTAATTAGCACAAACATGCTTATGCTGAAAACAGTAAGTGAAGAAATGAAAAGCATTGTCCTCTGTGGCCCCTGCACCTGTCCATGGTGTAGGGACATGAGCTACAGGCATTCTACCCAGTCAGTACTGTGTCAGAACCGTTGCCAGACATGCAAAACCTTCACAACATTCTGATTTTGGAAAATTTCTGACAATTACCTGGATCATGTTCTGCTACTAACACCTTTAAAGGCTGCAAGGGCTCTCTTCCAACTGCTGGCTGTGACAGGTCAATGGGTCTTGACTAACATTGTTTTTTTAATGTAATAGAATAGAAAGACAGAAAATGATCAGAAGGCCTGCATGGTAGCCCAGCAGTACAGCAAGTGTGACTCAGCTGACCCTGATGTGGCCCCAAGTGAAGGTGTCCCTCTCCCAAGGCCCCCTGGTCCTAGGCACTTAGAATTCCCTGCCTGCTAGAAAGTCAAGTACCTGGCCTCATCCACTGAGGGATGGGGCCTAGGGAAGCTCTGAAGGGCTCTGGTGGGGTCCTGTGCTGTGGTTCTGCATGGGTCATATTGGCCCACTTCTACCAGCATCGCCACTGGCAGGGCCACTTCCCTTTCTGTGGCCCTTGCTTCCTTTTAAAGTGTCCTCCGTGAGCAGACTCCTCTGTGTTGCTCTTCTTTTCCTGCCCCTTGGGAGCAGGGGCAGAGGCTTCTCCTGGTGCCCCTGAGGGAGTTGTTTCCACTCCTGTCCTTATGTGAAAAGAACCAAAGACAGATGTAGAATAAATACAGATCCAGACACAGGTAAGACATTATTTGGGATGAAGTCAGTTGGAGTGATATCTGTTGAAGACAGTTTCTAGAAGTCTCTTAGGCCCTCTTAGACCCACTGTGCATCATAGATACTGAGGAATGGCAAGGACAGAGAAAAGCAGGAAGAGAAGCAGGACCATTACCACTGTTTCCAAAGCCAGCCAGCATGTGGAGAGTACACTTGCATGCCCAGTATCAGGAAGAAGGGAAAGGAGATGAATTAAGCACATTAGTGCGGAGACACGAGCCACAATCAATCTGATACTAATTTTCTGCTCTTGTTCACAGTCACTGTTTTGGCAGAAAACAATCATATTAAGGAGCTGTTGAAGAAACACGGAATAAATGTCCAGAGCATTGCTGACATTCATCCAATTCGGGTCCAGCCAGGCCGAATTCTTAGTCACCTATATGCCAAGCTTGGTAGGTGGGGGGAAATAGCAGGAAATGTTTGGCAAAGGGCATCTTGAGGTTCTGTAGAGATTCAGCCTGAGGAAGACTGAGATATATGTAAGTTCTAAAGAATTGGGCAAAATAGTACTGAGCAGGTGGTTGCACTGTTTAAACATAAGCAGCCTGTGGTGGTAACTCCTCAGCCCCAGCAGCCGGTACCACCACAGGCCTGCCATACCAGACAGCACATCTATTGTAAATGAGGAACCACCTGTGAAATTTTACAGTGAAAAGTCACTGGGATCTTGATAGTAATTCTAACTTTTTTTTTTTTTTTTTGAGATAAGGCCTTGCTTTGTAGTTCAGGCTGGCCCTGAACTCACTGTGTAGCCTGGGTTAGCCTTGAACTCACAGCAATCCTCCTGCCTCTGCCTCCCAAGTGCTTATAGGCATGAGCCACTACAGCTGGCATTGTGGTGTGTGGTACTGGGGATCGAACTGGGACCCTACACTTGCCAGCAGATGCTGGAACCACTGAGCTAAATCCCTGTCCCTGGTAATTCTAACTTACTTGGTATCAGAAAATTTTCATTTACCCATTGAAAAGGGAGGAGGCTCTGTTTTCTAGCGTCTTTTAGTTTTATGGTTGAATACTAATAAATCAAAAGTAAATGTTAATAAATTCCTTTTAATAGTTTTATTCCATATACATGTATATTTGTATACATGCACGAACAGAAGAAAGGATTGTTTCTATACTCAGCTTTGTATGTTATATATGGTGAAATATAAAATGCTCAATGTAAAATAAGATGAAAGGGGACAATGTTGAGATTGTAACAAAAAGTAAGGAAACAAATTTTATGTATATGGGGCGGGTGGTAGGGTGGGTAGGGCTATGGGAAAAAATGAGAATTAAGTTGTGTCCATTTTAAAGGAAATGATATTAGAAAAAAAAAACTCCCAAGTAGGTTGTCTAACATAAAAGCAAGCCCAGCCTTAAGCCTAAGTCACTGAAATTAGCTGTTGCTATATTTCCTCTAAGTGCACTTTCTCTTTTATATTTCAAATAGGACGGAATAAGAACATGAAATTGAGTGGACGACCATATCGGCACATTGGTGTTCTTGGAACCTCGAAACTCTATGTGATTAGGAACCAGATCTTTACCTTTACACCTCAGGTGAGAAAAGCTGGGCGGTAGCAAGACAGCCAGCACTCTTTTATTCTCTCTTCTGTCTCATGAGCATTTCTCCTCTACAGCAGAAGTGTGTCCCTAACATTAACAGTTGTGCCATCAGCTTCATTTCCAGACTCCAACTCCCTTACTGGGCTATAGAATACACTAATTATGGAACTTCAGAATTTTTGTTTCCCAAGAAAACTAGCCCATGGCAACCCATACCAAATGTTTTTCCATCCATTAGGGTACCTAGAAAGATGAAAGGTGTGATTGCTTTGCCAGCATGGGGCACAGTGTGGGCCTTGCTTCCTTGGGTACACAGTTGGCCATGGGGTCTTCAGTTAGTAGCCCCAAAGTGCTTTCTTCCATCGTAACCCATGCCACTCAATTAAGCCTTGCAAGTAATTTCCCTGAGTATCAAAGTTTAGTACAGAGGTGAGTGCACTAGTACAGAGGCCAGGAGGACACACTCATCCATATCAGGCCACAGTGTCTTTAGTTGACTTTAACCAGGCATCAGTTGGATGCATTCTCCATATCTCACCTGTCTTGAGAGTCCTCACCTCCAAACCCAGTACCCCTGGAAGGAGTATGAATTTAAGGAGCTACTGACATGCTCTTAGAGACAGTAGTCCTGGGCAAGCCACTTAAAGCCCTATCCAAGGAGCTGAAAAGAAACCGATACTGCTTCCGCACTAGTGTGGCCACAGCTCCTAGGCAGGTGATAGGTTCATTTGTCTGATCTCGGGGGAAGTGGCCCCTCTCTTCGGGTTAAACCCATTGCTTAGTATCTTCCCTAGCGATAGTAATTCTAATTATTGCCAGGAATGGTGCTTCACTGAGTGCCAGCTGGTGTTCGGTGGAGCTCAGGGAAGGATGGTCCTTTACCTGACTTGCTCTGCCTTCCAGTTCACCGACCAGCATCATTTCTACCTGGCTCTGGACAACGAGATGATCGTGGAGATGCTGAGGATCGAGCTGGCCTATCTGTGCACTTGCTGGAGGATGACGGGCCGACCCACGCTAACCTTCCCCGTCACACACACCATGCTGAGTAACTTCTGGGATTCTATGTCCCACGGGTGGTTTGGGCCCTTTTTCCAAATGTTTAGAACAGCTCCCCTGGATAGAGCTGAATACTCAAGGAGTTTCCTAGCAGTTGGATTTCTTATCTCAGGAGCCTTCTCTGCCATAAGGATTTTAATTAGACTGTGCTGATGAAAATGTCTAAGAGCCTAGCTGGAAAAAAAAAAAAAAAAACGTATTCCCAGATTAAGTAAATTCATTCATTCATCATTTTTTTTCCTTTAGCAAATGATGGCTCAGATATTCATGCAGCAGTTCTTTCTACAATTAGAAAACTAGAGGATGGATATTTTGGAGGAGCTAGGTAATTTATGATTTCTTTTTTTTTTTTTTAAATAAGAGTACTATTGACCTTTCTTAAAGACTTCTGCTTCCATTCATAACAGTTGCTAAACCTAGAAACATGGAATTTTAAAGCAAAAAAGGAGGTTAAAACGTTAATCCCATCTCCCATGTGAAACTTGAAACAGATCTAAAACACTATCCAATTAGTGTGTGCTAGTTTTTCCAGGTGCCATGGGGACCTGGGGCAGAGGTGAACATGTCAGTCTCTCTAAAGTGGCATGTTTTTACAGGAAGTGGAAGAAAACACTCAGGGCCTAGGATCCTGGAGGTGCTCAATAAATGCTTATCTCGAGTGTGCCTTAAGAAAACCTGACGAATTTCTTAGCACCCGTCGGAGTGGAGCACCTGAATAGGCCTGCACAATGTCACTGTCCCCCAGCTTCTGTAGAGTAAGACCCATTTGGTCTTCAGGTACAAAAGTACAGCAGTTGCTCCCTGAGTGATTATGGTGCTGGCCTTCCACAAAGACCTTGAGTGTCACAGGTCAGAAGATTTGTCTGTGCCTTCTTCTCCCCGAATCCCCTGGGATACACCAGAAGGCCCTGGAGAGAAACTCACTGTGCAGCCTAATTGGATGCCTTTCCTGGGCTCAGGGAGGCTTCCATTGGGTCCTAGATGGAGCCACTTGCTAAGAGTGTTTGGTAGTTAAACTCACCCCTTCTCATGTTCTTTTCAACTATCACAGAAAAGTCATTGTTATTGTCACTTTTAAATCTTGTGGTAAAATACACATTAGCATCTCAACCATCTCTAAGTGGATAGTTCGGTAGTGTTAGGTATGTTTGTACTGTTGTGAGACAGATCTCCAGAACACTGCATCTTGCAGAACTAAAGCTCATACCCATGAAACAGCTCCCCATCCTCCCTGTCTCCCAAGCCCCGCCCTGGCTCTCGCCCTTCTGCCTTGTGTCGTCTTGAGTGTAGGTAGATGGCTCATGAGTGGAATCATTCGTGTTTGTCTTTTGGTGACCAGCTCATTTCACCTGACATAATGCCCTTGGGTTCAGTCCTTGTGTTTCTAAGAGTGGCCTCTGGTGCCTCTGCCTCCAGAGATTGCTGCAAGTCTACTGCTGTTTTCCACACAAGCTCTTCCTGGCCCCTCTCTCTAGAGTGTTGGTGAAATTGTCCCCAACTCTATATGTTTCCAGGGCTAGTGCCACAACCTCCATGTGCAACCACTTGTGAACATTTTACTTCCGGTTTGCAAAAGTTTCCACCTGATGAGTGACATCATGACTGAGAGAAAATACCATAGGCCCATGATGAGCTACTTTGGCAAATATTTTATTGAAATCTTATTATTGTAAAGAGAATACCATGTAGTCAATGGAGCCTTTGGAGTGTGTTCACTACAAGGAGTGTGTTCATTGTCTCATTTAGTCCTCACTTTATGATGTAGGCTGAATTCCCATTTGAAAGACAAGAACTATAGGCTCAGAGAGTGAGGAACACAAATGAATAGGTGCAGAAGCCCTGCATGAACCCAGGAGCAGCCTCTAGCCCCTGAGCAGAGGACCTTGTGTTCAGAGGGCACTATGCCAAGAACCATGGAAGAAGAGGGAATGCCTACACTCCCTCAGCTTCCTTTCCTATAAAGTTTGCTTTTGTTTTCCGGTGCTGGGAATTGAACCCATGGGGCTCTCAAATGCTATGCAAATGTCCAGCCACTAAGCTCTACCTCTCACCCCTTACTTGGTTCTTGATAATTAAGATTGAATTCCATTTGGGCTTTTCCTCTAGGTCTGAAGATTTTTAAAAGGCTAAACTGGATTCCACTTCGCTGGAACTATTTGTGGTAGCTTGCTACCAACGTCTTAAGTGATGGCCTCCAGGCTTTGGCCTCTCTTAGCCTAATAAACCCAACTCCTTTCACGTTCATCAGAAGAAAAGTCGCCACTGCCCTTTCCCACTCCAGCTCACCTCCTCTTCCCAACCCCAGGGAGAACAGTCCTTAGAACCTGCCCCTTGGCTCCCCAGGGGGGCTTTTAGTCCCATCAAGGGCAGACATTTTTCTTTTTTGACATCTTTTGCCCAGTAAGCTCAGTTGCACTGCCTGCTCCCATCTACTCCTTAACATGTCCTCAGTAGTTATTTAAACTAGGTTCCCAGCTGTTGCTGGTAGCTTCAAAGGAGAGATCTCGTTGTTTTATCCTTCTGGATCTGACATTTTAAGAATGTTTCTTACTGTAGGATGGGAACCCCTTGTGCTGTCAGCATCCAGGAACCAACCTGCAGGATGTGGGGGCTGCTGCCTCTCTGCAGGATCCCAGGCTGCCAAACCTAACTCCCATTTGCAGTGAAATTTTTGCCAGCCTGCTGTAGTAGGCCCCTCAGGGCGTCTGTGCCATCACATTTCTTCTAGAGAGATTGGACTTCTAGAGAGAGCCTCTCACATCTAACCACATTTCGTAGTAGAGACAATGCACTGGAATCATTGCTTCTGCTCCAGTCATTTTAAGGGTGAAGGGGACAGGTTGGTTCTGATTAAAAGTGGGTTGCTTGATTTATTTTATAAAACTTGTGTTTGATTCAGTAAAACAAATTTCTGTCAAGTTTGAAATTAAGAAATAAGGATATTTCTTTGGCTTTTTAGTATCCTGTGTGTTTTCATTTTGTACTTGCTGTTGAGTTTTTATTTTAATAAAAATACACCTTAGTGATATAGAGGACACCCACAAGATGTACACCTCAGTGAGATACACAATTTAGTGCAGTGCATACCTCTGTGAGAAATAGACCTAAGTAAGATGTATACTTCAGCGATTTTTATACCTAGCAACACGTATGGCATAGCAAGTTAGATTCTACAGTGGGATGCACACTCAGAAATTTGCACAGATTAGTGAGATATGCCCCTTAGCCTGAGGCAAACCTTGCCCAAAGCACACTTGCAGTATACACACTTCAGGGATATAGAAACCTCAGTGAGATGAACACTTCTGTGAGGTACGTACCTCAGTTACATGTGCACCTCAGTGATAAACACATCTCAGCAAAATGCACACCTGAGCAGTGTGTCCACCTCAATGAGTTACACACCTGAGCACAGTGCAAACCATAGGTTATACCCAAGCAAGGTGTACATCTCAGAGATTTATACTTCTGCAGCATGCACACAGCAGTGCAATACATTCCTCAGCTCAACTGATACATTAGGGAGATACATACCACAGCAAGTTGCACACCTCGGGGACATATATATCTTACTGTGACATAATTTTTTAGCATGACATCCACCTCTGAAAGATGTGCACCTCAGCACGATGTATACCTCAGAAAGATGTCACTTCAACAGGTTGCACATGTTTGTGAAATATACACCTTACCAAGGTGTACAACTTTGTACAACTTGGCTGACAACTCATACTAGATGATCTGATGAAGTGTATTCATGATTGGCAGAAGTGCCACCTGGTTGTTAAAGTCTTACAATGACTTATAGTATAAGTTTGTCCACACTCCACCTGTGTCTTTAACACAGTGTCTTCTTGGCAGAGTAAAGTTAGGAAACCTGTCGGAATTCCTCACCACATCATTCTACACTTACCTGACCTTCCTGGATCCCGACTGTGATGAGAAGTTGTTCGATGACACCAGCGAAGGGACATTCAGTCCTGATAGTGACTCAGATCTGGGAGGATATTTGGAAGACACCTATAATCAAGGTACTACATGAAATGCCTTGTTTGTTGATTTCATTTAAACCTTGGCACTATGATAAAATTAACCCTAAGACTCAAGTACAGAAAATGATTAGCAATTAAGCGAAAAGTAAACAAACAAAAAACAGAGGCTTCTGAAACTGGTATGTAATAAAATGCCAGTTTAAAAATCTAAACGGAAAATGATACCCTTGAAAGTGAAGCTGTTTTTAAGCACTAGAAAGGCAGTTTCAGGTTTGAGGACTTTTCACAAAGCATGTACATATCTATATCTATATTGATATAGATATAAACAGAGATTGCTGCAGGTCTGCTGCTGTTTTCCACGCAAGATCCTCCTGGCCCCTCTCTCTAGAGTGTTGGTGAAATTGTCCCCAACTGTCTACGTTTCCAGGGCTAGAGCCACAACCTCCGTGTGGAACCACTTGTGAACATCTATATATAGATATATATGTAGATAGGTATATAATTTGCTGGTGGAAACTCCAGGTTCCTGTGAATTCATTTACATTGCCTGTTCCAATTTATTCTTTAAATGGTCTCTTTTTTCCTCACAGCTATTTAAGCCCTAACCCAGACCAAAACTAGGATCTTACACAAACTAGGCAAGCTCTCTACCACTGAGGTACACCCTTGGCCCCTTCAAAATATGTTCTGAAGATAAAAATATGTTGCTTGAATTTTCAAAAGAACTGCAGAACAATCTAGGTTTGATTAAATGTGAGTAATGCAACCTCAAGTATATAACACTTCTCAAGCTGAGCAAGATATTGGGTCAAAGTGACCTGTTTTTTTGCTTTTAGAAAATAGTCGGAATTAGGGCTGAGAGTTCCCTAAAGTTTAGCTTACTCTTGAAACATTGAAAAGACCAGCCATTGTCTGCCATCCTGCAGGTCATCGTACGGATTCTGCAGCTCATCTTGGGATGATGCGATGTAAACATTATCTTGACCTATATTTTCTTCCTTGGAGAAAGTTTTTCTGTACAATAAATGTGTAAATACATACATTATTTCTGTTATCTTGTTGCTCTTTGGGGGTGGATAAGGGTGCAAATAACTGTATCTAAATGCCTTCCACTAAATCTACTCAGTGCTGCTTGCTACACACAGTAGCTATCACACTACTTTAGGGTATTTCTGTAGCTTGTTTTCATTGATTGTTTTTTTGCTTGTCCACCTACAGAAAGCCAAGATGAACTTGATCAGTATATCAACCACCTTCTGCAAAGCACATCTACGAGGTGCTATTTGCCCCCTCTTTGCAAGAAGACAGAAGACTGCCATGTTTTCAGTGCCATCCACTCCACGCGGGACATACTGTCCGTGATGGCAAAAGCAAAGGGTCTGGAAATTCCATGTATGTAACTAAATTCTTTACTGCCTATTAAAATACCTTCTTTTATCAAAGTAATATGTGAATATAATTTAAAAGTCAGAGAATCCTAAAAGATAACCCCGATTCTTCTACTCAGAGGTGATCACTTTTAACTCTTAGTTCTTCCTTTTGGGTTGTTTTATTTGTTTGTTTGTTTGTTTTGGTGTTTGTTTTGGTTTATTTGTTGTTTTGTTTGTTTGTATTGGGGATTGAACTTGGGACATTGTGCATATGAGGCAGGTGCCAGAACTACTGAGCTAAATTCTCGGCCCTCTTTTAGCTCTTCTGACATTTACATAGCTCCCCATTTCTAAAATAATGTATGTATACTCTCCTTTCATGCGTCAATGGGATTTTGTACCAATTAATTGACTTTCTGTTATATGGTAAGGATTCAGCTATCTTAGGTCATTACTCTTCTATTTCCCCTAATCTACCAGGAAGTTGTATCAAAGTTTAGCTTTATCAGTACTCTTTATATTTTTGTACATATGTAAAATGTTATTCTCAAGGGAGCACTGTAGTATACTATGATTATATTACCATGTTTACTTTCTCTAAAGTTAATAGTTGCCCTATCTTTCCATTTGTTTCCTTTCTACGTCTTCTGGTGGTTTACAGTACAAATTTCCACAAAGTCATCTTATCAGTGAATCTCTTAATTCCACTAGTTACAGGTCTGTGAGACTCCATTCTGGGCCACTTGCACTCTACCTTGTATACCTGTCTTCCTGGGAATTTCCTTGGCTCATCTCTTGAGGTATTTCCTGAATCTGATATGTTCCCCCTTTTCCCAGTATATCCTTTTCTTTTAGTGGAATGAAATATATTAGAATAGTCTCAGTATGCTTTTTAAATTGGTATGGTGAATGGGCATGGTAATGACAACCCTCAACGTGCTCTATCCTGAAGTTTCTGGAATCTTCCTTCATCATCATCACAGAGGGTTCCTTGACATATTCCTGGAGTGGCAGTCCTGTTTTCTGTACCATGAGCCTTGCTTTACTCTTTTATTTTACTCCTTGTGGAGGACATTGGATAGTTTCTTGAGAAGTAGTGCAGGGTGAGTAAAATTGTTGCAACGTTAGAGGGCTTAAAATATCTGTAAATATACTATAGGCATTTGAGCATTTGGCTGGAAAAAAATTCTGGGATGAAAAATTTTTTTTTCAAAGTTTTCAGAGCATCACTTCACATCTTCTTGCTACCAGTATTGATAATGAAAAATTGAAATCCATTGTTATGGTTTAGATTAAGTCTGTCCCCTAAAAGCCTCATGTGCTTAAGGGTGGGGTTTGGATGGTGATTGAATCATGAGGGTGACAGAGCTGTCTTGCTAGAGAGTCTGATTGGAAGAGGTGGGTCTCTGGGAGTGTGACCCTGGAACGACAAGAGCATCTTTCCTCCTCCCAGGCCTTCCATCATGCCACTTCTGTGCATAACACATTCACAATAGCACTGTGATTTCTGTGTCTCACTGCTAAGCAGCTTGAACCAGCAGTAGTACATCACCCAGTGTGACAGTCATGCAGATACCAGTTGTGGTTCAAGCCAACGGGAATATGTTAAACCTGCCAAACAGAAGCTTCTGAAACATGAGCCAAAGTAACCCTCTCCTCCC
Source organism: Petromus typicus (assembly GCA_004026965.1). Classification (NCBI taxonomy): domain Eukaryota; kingdom Metazoa; phylum Chordata; class Mammalia; order Rodentia; family Petromuridae; genus Petromus; species Petromus typicus. Next base: position 22,678 of record PVIR01004220.1, on the reverse strand, counting down.
TTAAATCCTCGGTGTCCGGTACTATGTCCCAGTGATGTGGAAGTAACTAGGATGTCCATTCTTAGTTTTGATCTTCCAAATAGAAACTGTTTTTATCTTTGTAGGGTTTTAAGAACTTCTCTGCTTCCAAGTTCTGATGCTTTAGTGATGTGCCTTGATCTAGCAGGGTTTTTTCCTTCACTGTGTCAGGTACGCAGTAGGCCTTTTCAATCTGGAAATGTAGGATTTTCAATCCTGTAAAGTTTTTTAATAAAATTTGTTTGACTCATTTCCTTCCTTAATTTTTCTTGTTCTCCCTTTCTGGTGTTTCTGATTCTAATATTGACTTTCCAGAGACATCTTTATCATTGTTCTTGTGTATCTTCTATTTCTGTCTGTTCTGAGTACAATTGCCTTAGCTTAGACGTGTGATCAATAAATATGATGTATGTTTAAATTTTTAAAAATTTATTATGATAAAATACAATGTCACTAATCCCTCTGAAAATATTTCCCTTCACTTGAACTTACTTATGTCATCATTCTTACCACTTTCTGAAGCTCTTCTGGAAATCATCTTTCCTTAGTGTCTTTAGTTGTCATGGCAGACTCAATATCCTGACTTTACCTTTCATGGTCATTTTGACTTTGAGGAAGGGACAGAAGTCACACTGTGGTAGATCTGTGAATAGGGTGGATGAGGATACACCATAATGATTTTATGAGCCTGCCCTTCCATAGGATGGTATTCAACAGCAACACTCTCTATATTTATTATCATACTTTGTACAGACACTCACAAAACAAGACTTCCAGAACTGCTTCAATAAGTATGTTCCAAGTGAGGAGAAACATTTTCAGGGGGACAAATGGCAGTGTGTCTTTTACTATAATATATTTTTTAAATGTAAATAGTAACTGTATATTTTGATTGCCTCTCCTATTTTTCCACTTCCTTAATTGAGTTTTTTCACTCTTCCTGTCATGTTTTAAATCTTTATTACTAAATTTCATGTGTTCTTATTTCATGCATACGATATAATTACTTACTATTCTAACAACATTAATGCCAGAGCTTTTGGCTTTTGTTTGGTTGGGTTTATATTTTCCTCCTGAATGGTTTCTATTTCCTGAGTGCCTTTTTCTTTGTTTAGGTTTCTGCCTTCCACCTCAGTGTCCTTCCTCCAGTGCTTGTGCAGGAGAATTTGCAAGCATATAGGTGGAGCTTTGGCCTCCGAATTTCTGTCTGTGGCTGATCAGACTTCCCAGGGATACCACAGTTTTCCTATTCATTCTCCTATTTGAATGCTAAGGGTCTGGTTACCTGGATCTCGCTTGGTCTTCCTGTAGAACGCACTTAGGTCTTGAAGTGTGTTGCTCACTCCTTACCTAGACACCCTCCCTTTTCTACCTTCTTCAGAGAGACCCTGTGGTCTTGTCAGTGTAAGCAAAATGGTCGCTGTATGTATTGGCGCATCCAGGGAGCTCACAGCTCCTCCCTCTTCTTCCTTGTTTTGATCACCTCTTCTGGACTCCCAGATCCAGAGATGCGCGGTGTAGCAAGTTCTTGGCTTTCTGAGGATTCTCTAGAGTAAATATGATTGGTTCTCGGATTTTTCCACTTTAGACTTGAGATTCCCATTGGCCTGCATCTGCTAAATCAGTTATCTTTCATTCACTGACTTTTTAATTTCTGCAATCTTGTTACTATAATCTTCTTTTCTTTTTTTCCCTGTTCTTGAGGATGACTTTTTAAAAAATATATCATTTTGTGTAGTGCTAGGAGGGATTTAGTTTAAAGTAAAATTAATAATTTGTGTTCACTTTAGTAATTTAACCTAGAAGTCAGAACTTTTAAATATATATTAGCTTTACCTTAATAACTTCCTAGTCTCCCAAGACAATGTGCTATAGCCTGGAAGACAGAGATGGCTTCATGAATTAATATAAATAGTAACATCCAAAGTTTATTTAATAATAAGGTCTAACTCCTGGCAGGAAAAGAGTGAAACACATACTGGACAAGAAGCTCAGATATCTTAAGTATGAATCCTTTCATCCTTGGACGAATTATATAGGCTACTCTCTCAATGTCTCCATTTCCTGATGGGAGGGTGCCCTCAGTCTTTTCTGAGTCTCTTTAAAATATAACCTGCTGCATAATTTTGTCTGTATTAATTAGGGGGGAAATTGAAATTCTGTTCTCAAATCAAAATCTATGTTCTCTTCACTTCTCATTCTCAGATTTAGTATCTGATGTGGCTACATAACAAATTGTCATTGAAATTAGTTAAACTAAATAAGTAATCATTCCTTCCATTGATTTTTGTAAAATAAGAGCCACCAGTTCTCTCAAAAGAAATAGTCTTAGTTCTTCCTCAGAAGAGCTCTTTATCTTGTATTCCAGTTGTTCCTATGACTTTGCCAACTAAAGTTCTAAGTGTCCACCGTAAATCACTGAACCTTGTTGATTCTCCTCAGCCACTCCTAAGAAAGGTAAAGTATTTGGAGTAACTTTCAAAAAATAAGTATAATAGTCCATAATGCTGGTTTAGTCCCAAGAACTTGCTTAATGGTGAAACTCAGTGTAGAAGCTCTCACTCAGTATAGAAGTCTCCAGTCAGTTAGTGGTCTCGAACTTGATTTGTATCATTATATATGCTGAGTTTGGTACAAACCTTTACATTTTGCCTGTAGGAGAAAGCTACTGCCTTTCTGCCTACTCATCAGAACCCGGGTAGCACTGGAGGAAATTAACTAGCTGCCCTCCATGTCCTGTCCTGAGTCAGCCAACCAAAATGATGACTTGGAGAACAGGGTACAAGACTCGGTTCCTCAGACTGGCAGTGGATTCCTCGGGATTGTAAAATCTCGGTGTTCCCTCTTGGTTCCCATCATTTGTTATTTTATTCTGAAGTCTTCCCTGATTTTATCCCACGTGAATGAAAATCTCCAGTTTACTTATACAGATTTTAACCTGTTCACCTCAATCTCATGCAAATGTTGACCAAGACAGTTATTCACTAATCAAAACTAGTAAAAGCATATAAATCAAAAGATACAAAGCATTGGCTTAAAAACTAGACCCCAGACAGTACTAGAATTCAAAGAATAGGTTGGTATTTCTCTTCTCAATTATCTGAACATTTCTGCACTCAGCCCCTCTCCCTGTGTTTCTGACTTTTATACGGCCAGGCTCCTGACGGTGACTTCCACTGGCCCAGAGATAACCCTGGTGATGTAGACTGTGAGAAGCTAGTTGAGCAGCTGAAAGATTGTTCAAACCTACAAGACCAAGCAGATATTCTGTACATTCTTTATGTAATAAAGTAAGTGTCTTTGTTTGGGTTGCGGTAACAACATACTGTAAGCCAATATTTATAAACAATAGAAATGAAATGCATTTTTCCCAGTTCTGGGGATCAAAGTCTAAGATCAGAGTGCCACCAGATCCTCTGTCTAATGAAGGCCAGCTTTTGCATGGATGGTACCTTCTCACTGTGTTCCCACGTGGTGAAAGGGTTGCACTAGCTTCCTAGGGTCTCTTTTATAAGGACATTAATCTCGGTCATGAGGGCTCAGCCCCCGTGATCTAATCACCTGCCAAAGGCCGCACCTCCTAATATCACTTTTGAGGGGTTTTTACCCCTTGAGGGGTACCAGGGATAGAACTCAGGACTTTGAGCTTGCCAGGCAGGTGCCACTGAACTAGGAAGTCCTCAGCCCTGGAAGTTGTAATTTTAACATAGGAATATACAGGGGGACAAACATTCAGTAAGTTGACAGCCTGTGTTAGGCTAAGCTTTCCTGTTCTCCTTAATCCACTCTCCTAAGTCTCTTGGCCTTGCAGCAGACCTGCGTCATGATTATATTCACCCAAATAACCCAGGCTAGGCACAAATCAAGCTCCTCTCCCCTTCTCTGTGTACTGACGCTGGCCTCCCATGGTGGGAAGCCCAGGTGAAGGAGAATAGGACCTCACAGTTTCTTGATGCTAATCTTCTGTTTCAGAGGACATCGGGATATTTTGGTGGGATGGAACCCTCTCATGAGGCTTCGGGGCACTGGGAGTATCCAATGCCATATCTCTGCATCTTTCTATGTCTTTACAGGGGTCCCAGCTGGGATACTAATCTCTCTGGACAGCATGGTGTCACTGTTCACAATCTTCTCAGCGAACTCTATGGGAAAGCTGGTCTGAATCAGGAGTGGGGTCTGATTCGCTATATCTCAGGCCTACTCAGGAAGAAAGTGGAGGTCTTAGCCGAGGTCAGAGTAACTGAACTTGCTGGCTTGTCTGTCTGTCCTCCCTAGCCCCATTGTCCTCCCTCTTCCTCTTCAGTTAGAGAAGAAGCTAGAGGCAAGCGCCTCTTATCTGTGGGGAAAATGGAAGCCCAATCCAGCACTGGGCCTGGCCCACCTCTCTCGACCTCCTGCTACTGTAGGAAGGAAGTTCAGTTTGATTACTGTAGATTTTCTCAGCTACAGAAAAAAGCTTACCAAGATAGCAAATGAGAATGCTTTGTGGCCTGCTGCTCTCTGAAACTCAGCTTTCTTATTTCTGCACATCTACAGTACAATGATAATTAATATTAATAACCCTGAGGCCTTGCAAAATCCAGACCCACTTTCTGTGACAAGTTCAGGGTTCTGGCAAGATGATCTTTATTATATGTGAATAACGAGAAAACTGATAAATTAGAATATGAAATGGTTGGTCATCATCTTTTACCATCACTGTGTGAGGCTTCCTCCCTGCCTTGTTGAGTATCAGGCAGTTGTTTGCTTCAGTGGCCAGGCATTAAGTGCCTGTCGGTGGGCCCTGCAGGACCAGGCCTGGGGCCATGCTTGGGAGACACAAAGATCAGGGGACCCACTCTTGCCTGGGTTGCTGCCTGGGATGTAGGTATGAGTTTTTCAAAGGGAAATGGGGATTATAAAGTTTGTGAAGTTAAATTTAAGTTCTTATTGATCACAGCCACTCCCGCTTGACTTTCCCTGATATCCCTCCCTCACCCTTTTTCCTCCTAATGTGTAGGCCTGTACAGACCTGCTATCCCACCAGAAGCAGCTCACGGTGGGCCTGCCACCTGAGCCCCGGGAAAAGACCATCTCTGCGTAAGTCTTTGGCCTCATGCCCCTGAGATAGTGATGGGAAAGCATCAGTGTGCTGCATGATTCAGGGCAGGGGCTGTTAAAAGACACCATTACATGGACACTTCTAGCACAGAAAATGAGGGATCTGCCACAGGGAGTTGGGAGGCTCTGCTTTGGTATGTCACCTGCTCCTTTCCAGGCCTCTTCCTCCGGAGGAGCTCACAAAACTCATCTATGAGGCCAGCGGGCAGGACATCAGCATTGCTGTTCTCACGCAGGTCGGGCTGGTGTGGGAGGACTGGGCCACCACCTTGCTCAGAAGGGTGCAGGGCCTTTTGGCCACCGAGCAGGTGTCTGAAACCCTGCCCCTGCATGTGTCTGTGTCAGGAGATCGTGGTCTACCTGGCCATGTATGTCAGGGCCCAGCCTAGCCTCTTCGTGGAGATGCTTAGACTCCGGATTGGACTGATCATTCAGGTGATGGCCACAGAGCTGGCACGAAGCCTGAACTGCTCAGGTAAGGGACAAGGATTCTGGTGGCTCCCATTGCCCAGTGGGGCCTCTCAAGGCCTTGCTCTGAGGTGAAACCCACTCAGGTTTCCCTGACCCATCCTTCAGTTCCCCGGAGGAGCCCAGGCCTCATCAGTTTCCCTCATGTAGAGGCAGCATCTATCAGGCTAAGCAACAGTCATAGAGCTCCTCAGTCAGGGCAGGGCACAGATATGAACTTTTTCTGCATGTGACAGCTGAGCTCCTTCCTTGTGCATGTCCTTGCGGTGTCCATCCTTGTCCATCTCTCATTCAGTAATACTTTCACCAGGAGAAGTCCCACTAGTTAATTTTTTTTTTTCAGTTTTTGATACAGGGTCTCTCTTTGTAGTTCAGGATGGCCCTGAACTCTCTAGCCCAGGCTGGCCTAGAACTCTTGGCAGTCCTCCTGCCGCTGCCTCCTGAGTGCTAGGATTACAGATGTGAGCCATCATACCAGGCCCCACCAATTAAAATACCAACCTAAGTTGCAAGGCACATCCCAACATCAGGGATCAGTACTGTGCAAAAAATTATGTCTAGGAATTAAGCCAATACTGTACCAATTTACAAACAGCATTGAGTTCCCCAAGGACTGCTGCCTTTTAGTTCTGAAGTGACTGTGAGAGAATTCTGAGCAGGAAGACCCGCTACGTGTACTTTGTTACTCTCATCCACCCAGGTCCACTGGACTCAGCCTTCACCCACCACCAGACCTGTGTCTGGGACTCTTAAAAGTTGTTTGTTTGTAGGAGAAGAAGCTTCTGAGAGTCTGATGAACCTCAGCCCTTTTGATATGAAGAATCTCCTGCACCATATTCTGAGTGGAAAGGAGTTTGGCGTGGAAAGAAGTGGTGAGTCACATCCACAGGGAACAGCCCTTTGCCATGCAGATCAGTAGCAGTACTTGGGATTTGGACCTCAAGAGTGGGTGATGGAACAGTTCCTGTTTTAACGGGATAGAGAGAGGCCTAGACTCAAAGATCCTGCTTTTAGGGCTTTGGGACACCTTTGTGCATTTACTAGGAGAGCATTTCTTCCTGAAGCCAGAGACTTACATAGTGGCATATGAACATGTCATCATGCCCCTGTGCTGTGTCTCATATGACCACAGGCACCATAATGTACTATTACTTGTGTACACATGTCAGGAAGGTGACCCTGAGGGTCATGAAAGGGCTGCTCTTCCGGTCATCCAAGGGCCTGGCCTCTGGTTTGGATAAAAGCATTCTCACAGGCCCCATGTCACCCTCCTTAGGCAGGGACAAGACCTCTCCATGACCTTTCAAGGCCAATTTGTTTGCTTTCTCCCTGCATTACTCAGTTTTTATCTGTACTAGAACTCTGCTTGGAGTTCTGGGAATATAATCACCCAAATCCTAGCATGATTCTTGTTCTCAAATGTACTCTAAATATAATTGAAGCAATTATCATTTCTCCTCATAAAAAAGCCAAATGATTTGCAGACACATTGGTGAATTTATTTCATCGAGCCAAGGAAATGCAGTGTGGGCTGTCATTCTTTTTATTTAATAAGAAGGACAATGGATACTTTGTATTTTTCCTGAGTGTGTGCCAGCCACAGACAAAGACTGAATCAGGCAATCAGATGAATATTGGTGGCTTTTCTCCTTTCTTGAGGAAAGAGTGCTCAAGACCTTTGTCCAGAGGTAATTTCCAGTTCTTTCTCAGGCACAGGCCTTGAAATGTAAATGTACAACATAAATATTGAATGTATTCTGCTCATCATACTAGTGTACATGGTTTGTCATTAGGTATAAAGTTATAAATACCAAACTAGGAACCAAGTAATGTCATCTGAAAGCCATAGATATATCTAATTGCAAATAAGGACAGAAGATATGCTGTCCTTTTTAAAACATGCAACATCATTTCTTAATTGTCCTTTGCAGCTGTTTACTTTTTATAAATGAGGGAGCTTGAAGGGGGTTAGAATTCTGACTAAACTCTGAGATCTCCGACATAACCATTTCCAGCAAACAACCACCAAACAGGCCCTCTTAGAACTCCCAACACCCCTGTTGGCTTCCATGTTGTACTTCCCTGGTGTCCTTCCTCTCTCTTAGCTGACGTCTGTGCCTCTTTGCTGGGTTCCTCTTTCTCCACTCCCTTCTACTCCCCTGGCTTCTGTGAGGTTGGACAGGGAGGGAGCTTTGAGCTAGGCCCTCAGAAGGGAGTGGTGTGCTGTTGGCCCGGGAGTGGGAGGTGAGAGGAGTGGCCACGCCCCAATCAGTAGGCTTTGGGTGGCATCAGGAAGATTGTTTAGGCTTTATCCTGAAGGCACACCCGGGCCTGGGAGGGTTCCAACTGGGCAGTGACACTATCACACATGCCTTTTTAGAATAATCTCTTGTAACTATAGCCTAGAGGCTGGGCTCATGGGTGGTGGCAGAGGATAGGTGTTGGATCCTGAAGCTGGACTGTCAGGTTGGAAGCCAATGAGTGATGGCCTGGTGCAATGGGGAGAGCCTCTTTGACCCTCAGGCCACAGCAGCACCATGTCCCTGGCTCTCTTAGCACGCCCAGTGGGTTCTGGCCCCTTCTGCTACTTGCTTTACCCGAAGGCTTGAAGTGGGCTCTCCTCCCTATGTCCATGCAGCAGTAAGTTCTGCTCCCGGGCTCTGTCATCCCAGGGCACTGCACTTTCACACCTGCTCTTCGTTCCCAGACAGAACGTGGCATGGGGACTTCGTCAGCACCTGGCCCATGGCTTTGGGTGCCCAAGCCACAAGCCCTTCAATGGGCACCCAGCACTTTTGTCATTTCTCCTGGGTGGTTAGCATTTTGAGGATTGGGACGCTGGAGGAAAAGCCTGGCACGGCTGCTCTGGGTCTTACTCACCGATTACATGAACCCCCTTGAACAGTACAGATAGGACTGGGTATGTGATCGAGCACTCTTCCACTCATGAAACCAGATGTCAGGCCATCATTAAACATGACTTGATAGAATATTTAATGACACAGAAAGACATTCATAATATATTAAGTGCAAAAGGACAGGTCACATAGCCATATGTATGTACATATTATATAGATACAATCTATATCTCCACATTTTCTATCCAAATATATATGTGATGATTCTTTTTATAAGATAAAACCACGTACAAAGCAAAAAAGCTGACAGCCTAATGAGTGAAATGTTGACAGATGTTAGTTCTGGCTTCCTTAGGTAGGTGGTCTCAGTTTTCAACAAGGAAGGAATGTTTTTGGAAATGAAATTATTTTTCAAAACACATTCAGTCAGGAAAGAGTTTTCTACCTCTCTGCTTTGTACATACTGCTTCAGTGGTGTTCACACTCTGACACGGTCCTTTGGGAAGCGTGGTGAGCTTGTTGCTGCCCACAGCCAGGAAGGTAGTCCTGGCCAGAGCAGCAAGGCCACTTATGATGCACTCTCGGATCAAGTTAGGAACCAGGCACAGACCCACATGAACACATCACCTCATTTCCTACCTCAGGGGGGTGCTGCATATGTTTTCTCTCTAGTGCGCCCTATCCACTCTGCCACCTCCAGCCCTGCCATCTCCATCCACGAAGTGGGGCACACCGGAATCACCAAAACCGACAGGAGTGGCATCACCAGACTGAGGAGCGAGATGAAGCAGGTCAGAGTACTGTGGCGGTGGTAGCATTAGAAAGTGGGGAAAGAAGTAACTGCTACCTGGACTTACCTCAGGAAGCAGGAAGCCATCACAACTCAGGACAGGAGGTTTTGGCCTGCTCTTTGTAGCTATGGGGACTAAGTCCAGCCCTGGACCCAGATTAGATGGCCCAGAGCCAATCAAATGACCTATACCTGCCTGCAAGGCAACATAATATTATATACACGTTCTGGAACACACCTTGGTCTGAGTTTGCTTCTGTGCCATTTAAGAGACTCACCCAGCATCAATCAGTACCACATACCACAGTGCCGGGCATGGTGGCTCACGCCTGTCATCCCAGCACTTGGGAGGCAGAGGCAGAGGATTGCTGTGATGTGAGTTTGAGGCTGAGCTCAGGGACAGCCTGAACCACAAAGTGAGACCCTGTCTCAAAAAACCTTACAAAAGAATCCTTTTGAACTGGTCCCCCAGCACTGGAGCTCAACATCTTTTCAGTCCTGATGTGCCAGGCACTATGCTAGGACTTGACCATGATCATGGTTAGGAAACAAGTTTCCTCCTGATCCTGACCTGCAGTGAGAAACACACTCCGATTTCCTTTTCTATGTCAGACGCTCGTCATGATCTACTAGCTGTGTCTGTGTCTATGAGGCACTAATGGTCACCCCAAGGTACAACAGCAGGGCTCTGGATTGTTAGAGAGTGACAGCAGGAATGGGCGTTCTTGACTTAAAGCTGAGTTTTGTTTATCTCCTGATTTTTTTACTTGCAGATGACTAGGCGATTTAGTGCCGATGAACAGGTAAAACATCTTTGCTTTGTTTTGTCTGCTACTGTGTGTGCTTCGTGTTCTTTCTGGCTTCAGTGTGGAAAGTAAAGCTGTAAATCCACAGTGTGAGTACAAATGCACACAGGAACGAACAGTTCTGCCCAGCGCGATAGCTCAGGCAGGCAACCCCCAGGAACAGAAAGACAGCAGGGCTCTACAGCAGGAGAAATGCCTTGCCCTGTGCCTTTCATTTTAAAAATCCTTTTATTAATTCTTGGTCTTTGTTAGGGTGCTTCGTAAAGCAGATGATCTGGCCTCTGCCTCAGAGTTTCTGTTTAGAAAGAGAACCAAATGGGGCAGCAATTAGATCAGTAAGAAAGAACAGGGGTATTCTTGGCCTTGGGAGGAATTTAACCCCGGCAGGAAGAAACCAGAGATACTGTTCTTTTATACCACTCTGTGACATACTTCTTCCTCCTTTCTGTAGAAAATAAGATTCACATATTTATTTTTAAGAGGCAGGGTCTCTGTTTTGCCCAGGCTGGCCCTAGACTCCTGGCTCAAACAGTTCTGCTTTAGCATCTTAAGTAGCTGGAACTACAGGTGTGTGCCACAGTGCCTGCCTTGGGGGTCACATTTCCAATGGCCTCATGCCTCTATGACCAGAAAAGCACAAGAGAAATGTATGACATGTAAATGTAGTTTTCAGACCACTGTCCAACAGTAAAAGATACATGATCTTTCATGTTTAATTTATGATTCTTCCAAGAACTGACTCCAAATGTCTTCCTTTACCAGCCACTCGGTGGCGCCATCCCTCTAGTTACCCACACCCCAGCTGTCTTAGTGCGGATGCATGTGGATGGTTACTTCTGCCTCCTTTTAACGTTGTCCTTGCATATTACAGAAACAAAATGATCACCTTTCTTCTTTGATGGGTTTGGATTCAACTAGCTAATTTGTATTTGAGCACTAGTGTGGAAATACATTATCCTCTGTTCACAGTGTAATAGGTGCCACAGCATTTTACATTTGTGCTCACTTTTGCAAGGACATTACATATACAGATACAACCGTGTGATTTGAGGGTACAGTCTGGATTAGTAGATGAGGAGATACTTGTGTGGCTGAAGGTCAGCAGCCCGATTACGTTTATGCATTTAACAAATGCCTATGGGCTGGGATACCTGTTCGGTGCTATTGGTCAGTGATGCTTATAGGATTTTGTTGCTCTTGGATTTTTTTTTTTTTTTTAGGTTTTTTTTTTTTTTTTGAGACAGGGTCTCGCTTTTTGTGGTTCAGGCTGGCCCTGAGCTCAGCCTCTAACTCACATCACAGCAATCCTCCTGCCTCTGCCTCCCGAGTGCTGGGATGACAGGCGTGAGCCACCACGCCCGGCACTGTGGTATGTGGTACTGGTTGCTGCTGGGCGTGAGTCTCCACGCCCAGTATGGTATGTGGTTACCGGAGATTGAACCCAGGTCCTTGCGCTTGCAAGACAGGCACCGGAACCACTGAGCTAACTCCCCGGCCCTGCTCTTGGATTTTTACAGCTCACAGAAAACAGTAACATTCATGGCCAAGTTTGGAAAAGGTATCCTAGCTTAATTAGGTCCCCAGCACATGCAAAGAGAACCTGGTGGCATCTGTTATTTCAAAAAGATACGGTAGTGCTCCCCCTTGGTGTGGCTGTGCTGTTAAATGAGAGTATCCCACCCTCTCTGTGCCTTCCTGCTGGGGCACTTGTCATGATCCCTGCCTGCTTGCTGCTGGCATCTCTTGCATGGAGAAATGTCACTGGTGTCACTACACATGACTGAGTTGATTCTTTTTGTTTTGTAGCTCTTTTCTGTGGGCCCGGCCGTGTCCAGCAGTGTGCATTCCTCCAAGTCTGCGGTAAACCTACGCCCCCCGCCCCCTCCATGTCTGTGCTGTCTGAGCCCTCCCGTGTCCTGGCTCATCCTCCCACCTCAGCACTGACTTCTGGTTTGGTTTCCGTGTGGCGTGCTGGGAATGGGAAACAAAGCCTCACTCGTGTTAGGCGAGCCCTGCAGCTAGATTTGAGTGAGGTTTGAGGGTTTGCAGCTCACACCAGCAGCCTCCTCCGGCTGGAATTCTAAGGAGGTTCTGCAAAGGCTTTCTCTTTTGTCTGGAGCTCTGCTCTCTGCTTATGCTCCTTGGCGTGATAGATAATTTCCAGAAGGTTCTGGAACCTGCAGGGCATTTTCACCAGCACTTTGCACCCACCATGACCCAGCTCTGTGAGGCTGCAACTCCAGTAAAGGGCTAGGAACTGTCCTAATCACTGAGGCAAGTCTGAGTCTGCTTCCCACAGCAGAAGGGGAAAATCAGCTGAGTCACTGATGAGTGCCGGCTGTAATTGCTTTTATTTGTAGCTAATTGTCGCCTTATTTAAATGGCAGTATTGAGCCCAACAGAATAACCCAGCCTGACTGCCTTTTCAGCATAAGATCTGTTGAAATAAAAATGAGTGCATAGGGCCAGGGATTTAGCTCAGTGGTTTTGGCATCTGCCTGGCAAGTGCAAGGTCCCTAGTTCAATCCCTGGTAACTACATACAATAATGCCAGGCATGGTGGCTCACTTTTGTAATCCCAACACTCGGGAGGCAGAGGCAGGAGGATTGCTGTGAGTTCAAGGCTGGCCTGGGCTACATAGTGATCTCAGGATCAGCCTGAACTACAAAGTGAGACCCTGTCTCAAAAAAAAAAAAAAAATGAGTGCACAGAGGAGAATCTCATCTTCTGAACTGCTAGGATCCTTATATTTGAACTTGATTTCTAAACCTTCAAATTTCATGTTGTGTATTGAAAAGCAAAAGCTCCATATAGTCCAGAACCAGAGGTATGTGTAAAGGGGCAGGGTAGCCCTGCCCCACACTGCAGGCCCAGGGCCTAGAATCCACCAGGACAGCACAGTGGGCTGTAAGCTTTGCTCCAACAAGGGGATGTGGGGTGCACAGCAGGGGGGCCCTATCTGCAGTTCTGGTCCTAGGCCCCTCTGGGAGCCGTTCCAAGCCATCTCTAAGCCCTCAAGAAGCCAGGAGTTGAGCCTGAGGAGAAAAGGCAGGAGATGACACTTTCCTCCGAGTCAGTGGAACCTGTCCCTGCTCAGAGCTTCCACGGCCCCATCTCACGATGAGCCCCAGAGCAAAGGCAAAAACACATAGCACTATTGACAAGCAGGGACGGAAATCCTGCAGTCTCCAAGGTCCCCGCCACAGAGTGATGATCCCAAACCTTGACTTGTTTTTGCCTTGGGCCCTTTGTCCCTGTACTAAGTGTGGTATTCTCTGTGGCAGTCAGTCTGTAGGGCGGCGCTTGTCCCTTTCTATGGCACTGGTGAATTGAGTACTCTGGCATCTGGGTCCACTGGGATGTGGGCCCTAGAGGCTCACATGCTCCAAGGACCCATGTCTCCCAGCTCTCCTCGGCCCTACTTCCCACACCATGAAAAGGCTTCACAGGCTGGGCAGCATACTTCGGGAGCAGCCCTTACAGGTACAGGCCAGGATGCTCTCCGGTGCTCCCGCGTCTTTGCTCCATGCATGTGTACACTTCCTGAGACAGACCACTGTGCCCCTTCATGCATCTGTGATGGTGTGGCAGTTGATGGTGGCGTAGAGCCTAGGCAGAGGTGACTGGTGTAGAACTGGACATGGCTTCACACAGGCCTGACTGCAGAGTCCATACCCATCCCTTCTGGCCTCTGCCCCAGGAATGTGGGGTCCTCTGGGTCTGTACTGCTTCTGGGGGGCCAAGAGGGGCCAAGTAACCAAGCCAGAGAGCAGCAATAATCAGAGGAGAAGGTGGAATCGAGGAGCCGTGTTCCTCCCCGGGTGATTTGAAACATTCCCTGAGCCAGCCTTCATGCTGGCAAGCTTTCCCCTGCGATGCCTGCTGGGTAGGCGTTGGCCCTTCTGAAGGTCACATGATGAAGGCCACATGTTGTCTTGCAGAGGTCCAGCACCCCATCGTCGCCCACAGGCACATCCTCCTCAGACTCAGGAGGATACCACATGAGCTGGGGAGAGCGACAAGGCCAGTGGCTGCGCAGAAGAAGGCTGGATGGAGCCATCAACCGGGTCCCCGTGGGCTTCTACCAGAAGGTGTGGAAGATCCTCCAGAAGGTAAGCTGGCACTGGGCTGTAGTCTGTACACGGTGCAGTGGCACTGCCAGCTATCAAGCAGCCGATGGCTTTAGAACAAGCACATGTATACCCAACTGTCAGTAGCTCACAGTCCAGCATGGGCTTCTCCACTTTGACACTACTTCCCTACCTTGGCATTACTGCCAATTGGGCCAAGCCTTCTCTGCTATGGTGGCTGTTTCGTGTGTGATGGGATGTTTAGTACTGTCCCCAACCTCTGCTAGTTGCCAATAGTATCTCCTGGCCCAGGCACAGTACCAAAAATGGCTCCAGACATTGCCAAGTATCGCCTACAAGGTGAATACACTATGGTTGAGAACTACTGTCTGGAACTGCAGCATGAAAGACAAAATGGCTGCCTGCATTGTATGGGGCCAACTTGGACATATTTTAGGAATGTAGAAAAGTCAGAAGATAGACAAGAGCTGGAGGAGGCAGGAAAGGCTTTGGACGAAAACACTGTGCCTTAATTAACCCAGGGCAGCCTTCCAGGCCTCTGCCCTGGAGTTTGGGAGGTTTGGGAGGAGTCTGGTTGGGGCCAGCACCCCACTTGCTGCCTGTGCAGTCAGGCACGGTGTGGGAGTAGTTCATCACAGGATAGAGCCCCTGCTGAGCACCGACTTAAGTCCCCAAGGCAGGTAGAAAGGAGAGCTTCTGGTCTGGCCCCAGGCCCCTGTGCCTTGAAAGAGACCCTCCCTTCCTTCTGTGCTGCCTGTGTGTCCTTGCCTGGAGGACAGGGACCCCGGTGCTCCTAGAACCATCTGTCTAGGGACTAAAATCTCTCCACAGGCTGTCTTTGGAAACAGCCACACCCCGCTTCTGAGGTCTGGAGAGCCTGCCACAAAGGAAGGGGCGGTGTGGGAATTTGTCCCCTTTGTTCTCTGCAGCCCACTGTCTTCTGCCTCCCACATCAGCCCCAGGCTCTGTGCAGCTTCTAGGGTCCCCCGGAGCCTGTCCTGCGTCTCTCACAGAGGGACAGTGTGCCTCAGCAAAATGCTTCTTTGCAAACCAAGACAGATTTTTTTTTCCTAAATGATTTCTTTTTAGCTCATTTCACAGTAGGAGAGGAGAGAAAAATGCTGTAATCCCAAATGAACGCACTTTCCAGCCCCCACCACAGGCACAATTTGGCCTGCTCTTTGTGCCGCAGGCACCCTTGGCTAGCCCTGAAGCTTTGGCCTCTGAGTTTTGTGGTCGGCTGCAAAGCGGGGTGACAGGCAGTCACAGAGGTCCTCGCTTGTGCACAGCTGGACTCCAGTACCCTTCAAAGCAGATCCTGCAGCAGCCACTAGTCCACTGCTCCCAGCCTGTTTTCAGGAGCCCTAAGCCCGGGATAAAGGCAGACATCTGCTGCTGGCCGGGGCTGGGACTGTGAAGGTGGTCAGTAAGCCAGGACCAGCTGTTCCTAGAAAATCTCCCGCTCTTCCTGGGGCATCACACGCTTCCACCCAGACTTCCACTGGCACAATGCCAAGACACTTTTATTATGAAAAAGCAGCATTTTGTATTGCGCCCGCTTGATATTTATATACATGGGTATGCGTGTGCATGTCTGTGCATGTGCTGGAGTCTTTTGTGATTGGTGCTTATTATAGAAATCTCGAAAATAGATGCCTGCAAAGGCACAGAAGCATCACTTCACCAGCAGGAGCCATGAAAATCTCCCTTCATTATTTCACCAAAGGGGGCCTGCTGAGCACCAAGGCCTGGTTGCCAAGTGAGACGTGGCGCCTCCAGGGGGGAGGGCGCAGCAGCTCCCAAGGGCATTGTTCCTTGCGGTCTGAAGGGTGCCTACTGGTTTCCCTAGAATTGTTCCATCGAAAACACAGCCTGTGGGCAGTGAGAACAAGGCTCTAAAAATAAGTGACAGTCTGACGTGTTCCGGCCCATGTGCAGATTTCCAGGGCAGGGAGAACTGTGCACAAGTGTGAGTGTGTGCACAAGCACACATGCACTCGTTAGCATGGTCCGAAACCTGAAATGTCTCTGTTCTTCCTCCAGTGCCACGGCCTTTCCATCGATGGTTTTGTCCTCCCATCCTCAACAACCCGAGAGGTATGATGGGAAAAGCCTGCCGCCAGCGCCTCTGTGGGTGTGTCTCACAGACCCTGGCCATTCGCACACCTCTCAAGCCTGTGTCGTATACATTCGGGGCCAGTTGTACTTCTGGTCATTTTAGTCACTGCAACCTTAAATCGTGCAGTTTCTTTCTTGTCACCTTTTTTCTCTGCTTCCTTTAAGAAACAGCCCTTTCTGAGCTATCAAGCTGTTCAAATTAGCTCAAGACCCCTGAAAACCTTCCCCAGCTGCCCCCTCACTCATCAAACCCATATGTAGCCTCCTTGGGCCTCTCTTCTCCAGCCACAAGCGGTCCTCTTTCCTGGTTTATCCCTCCCCCGCTCCAGCCCACACAGGTTTAAAAATGGATTTTTAGTTGTTTTACTTTGCTCACCAGGCTATATGCCACTGGGAGTAATGAGAAGAGAAAGATGTGATCCCCCTTCCTGGAAGTTTCCATCTAGAATGTACACAAAGAAGGCCCAGGACGAGGCTAAGCTCTCGGGCTCCTGTTCCAGGGGGTTCCCATGCAGATCGGGCCCGTGGCCTGAAGGAGGCAGCATCCCAGTTGAGCCCCGATAGTGTTGGGCGAAGCACTGGTTACAGGTGATGTCCCTCTGCTCTCTCACGGCTGGTTGCTTGCTGCTCCCTTTGGCAGATGACCCCGCATGAGATCAAGTTCGCTGTCCATGTGGAGTCAGTGCTGAACCGTGTGCCCCAGCCTGAGTATCGGCAGCTGCTGGTGGAAGCCATCATGGTGCTGACGCTGCTCTCAGACACGGAGATGGACAGCATTGGGGGCATCATCCACGTGGACCAGATTGTGCAGATGGCCAATCAGCTGTTCCTGCAGGACCAGGTGGGGGTGCCAGGCCGCCTACTCCCCCCACAGCTGAGGCAGGGAAGCTGGCTTGGCTGGCATTTATCTCTGTTGAGGCTGGAGATTCTATGTCCAATAGGAAGACATACACTCAAACAAAGAAAATGTCATCACAGATGGTGAAAAAATGTCAACCATTTGGTTAGGAAATGGCACAGTGGCCACTTGCTAAATCGAAAGACCTTTGAGTATGGACAGGACTAGGTCAGTTGAAGCTTTACTCCACATACCATCCCTTGCTGCACACATGGCCCTGGGTGAACCGTATACCTTATACACAAAACCAAGTCAGGAAAAGAAGCTGTCCTCCAGAGAGTGAACACCGAGTGACAAAGTGGAGCCCGAGAGAACAGCACAGTGCCCAGAGCAGGGCAGAAGGGTGGGGAAGGGGATGGACTCTGCTCATTCTTTCTCTTTGTCTTTTCCTGCTTCAGGTGTCAACTGGAACCACGGACATCCTGGAGCATGACCAAGCCACAGGAATTTGCCACTTCTTTTACGACAGTGCTCCAAGTGGGGCTTATGGGACAATGACCTATCTAACAAAAGCAGTGGCTTCTCACCTGCAAGAACTGCTGCCCAGTTCAGGTTGCCAGACACAGTAGGCCCTCCCCAGTAACCATAACCGCAGCCACCCCGCACCTGCCGTCTGCTCCAGCTTCACTGGAATTTCTTCCCCCTTCCAGATCCCCATGCTGCCGTGAAATCATCTGGGTACATCCCTTCAGAGACACTCGCAGAGCTGGGGCAGCACTCACCCTGTAGCCAATGTGTGTGTAAGCTCCCAAAAGACAGCCGATGACCCTTGTGCACCCCGCCCGGGAAGGCCCTGGGGTCACGTCCTGGGTTCATTTCGCTGGCTTGTGTCATCGCAGCATGTGGTCTCATGGACTCTGACAAGGAATTGGAAGCTGGTCTCATAACCCAGGGTGAACTGAGATTGCAGCTGAAACTGGCTCTCACAGAGTTACAGAAATAGGTTCCATGAGCATGTGATACATGTTAAAGACAAAGATCCTTCTAGCAGCAGTGAGCAGACAAGTGAACCTTGACAAGGGAACATCCCAACAGGATGCAGCCTATCTGGGGACCACAGTGTTTACCAAATAGAATAGTCCTGACTTTCTGTGGAGTGTCGGTTGTCTTGTGCCTTGCTTGCGTTTCTAAGCCTCTGTTCTACTGGCATAGCTGCTTTCATGTGACATAATTTTCTGTTACCAAGATATACAAAACTAGTTAGCATTGGCTCATGGGCTTCAAGGATTTTATCCTGGCTGCCCACGAATTAGGAGCTTGTCTTGCCTTATGAAAAATCCCACATCTCCTAGAATCTAAGAAAAAGAGGGGATGGAGCAGGTAGAGAGTGCCCAGGAAGGGCCTAGGTCCCTGCTCCCTGGCTCAGCAGAAATGTCACATGATTAGTATGAGTCAGTAGATGCCATGAAGACGAGTGATGTGTTCCTGCAGAAACCGTGCTTCCCTCTCTAAAATGGAGCAGGCTGGGAACCTGAACCTTCTTCGCAGAAGTGCCACCTTCTCGTGCTCTCGGTGGCACTGGTGCTGGGTGGTTTCAGGCACTGACCACAAAGAAGATAGGCTTGACAAGGGTTTGGCACATCTTCGCCAGTGTGCTGGTGCGTGGGGTTTCTCTCCAAGTGTCATCTTCCTGTGGGGAAGCAGGGAAGTGGGTAAACCAAACCTTGACATTCACCTGGTGGCCAAGTGGTGCAGTCTCTGTTGAAAATGATGGGTTAGATTCAAACAGTGCCTCTGTCTCTGAAGGGGAAATGAGGCTACTAGATAAGTTCCTTGAAGTTTTGGTAGGTTTTTTGTTTTTTTTTTTTGAGACAGGGCGGGGTGTCTTGCTTGTAGCTCACTATGGATTACAGGCACTGTGTATATGTGGTAACCTGGGATTGAACCTGGGTCCTTGTGCTTGCAAGACAGGCACTGGAACCACTGAACTAAATCCTGGGCCCAGGTTCCTTGGAGTTTTTATGGAGAAGGGGGCGGGGCTGTAGGCGTTGTACAGGACACAGCGGGGCCCAGGGCCCCCCAGGCCAGATGCGGTATTGGTGATCATTCTGAGCAGAGGAAGGAGGGCAGCCTCGGGCTCAAGACTGCCTCCGGCTCCCGGCGCTCGGCCAGGCCAGATGCTCAGTGCTGCCTCTTGGGAGAGGCCATGCAGACAGCAGTAGTCCGGGCACCACCCCTGTGTGTCTTCATGGTTCAGTTTCCATTTCTTCCAAACCACTCTACCTTCTTTGCTGAGGTACAGAGCAGTCACGTAAAGAAAAGCCCTGTAAAGAAAAGCCCCGAGTCTCTCTTTGTCACCACGGACTTAGGCGTCCCTCTCCCCTCCCTGGGGAAAGGGCAGATCCCACCCCGGGCTCCTGCTGCCTCTCGCCTCTCCTGAAAAGGATGAAGTCGCCACTCGGAGCCACGGGGGCAGTGGCGCCAGAGGGGGACAGGCTGCTGCCGCTTGCCTGAGGCTCCGCGGGGCAATCTCCCACATTTCTTGTATTTTTCATAATTTGGGTTTTTTTGTATCTTTAAGACATGCCTGGCATCAGTAGGAGTCATGTAATTCATCCAGCAGGCTCCCAGATGGCCCATTTCAAACACAGATAGGATAGGAAAGGTACAAGGTATGCAGGCGCCTGCTCCTGTTCAACTCCAGCAGACCTAGAGCCCTCCACACTGAGCCAGGTGCTAATTCAGAACTGTCAGCTGTCTGCTGGTGACAGTGATGGTGACCAGCACAGCTGCTGGGTCTGGGCTCACCCAGTGAGATGCAGGTGGGAGAGGGGCCATAATAAACAGCGGTCCAACGAGCCTTCAAGTCACCCTTTGAAACCGCTTTAAAGTGAAGTCCTAAAATAGCGCTGCATTTCCACAGGCATCAAGCTGTTAGCTTCAAAGGAGAACAGGCTTCTGAGGCCAGATCCCTACAGCGAGCAGCCGAGGCCAGGCCAAAGGGAGGAGCGGGTGTTGGAGGACGATGGGGGACCTGTGTATACCAGCCTTGCCTGCCGTACCCAGTTTCCACAACCGATGCTGACGAACCTGGCATCTGGTGAGGCCTGACTTTTGGCTGCCTCCTCCTACCCCGGGGTCATGGGAGGGAGTCTTTTTCCTATCTCCCCCACAGAGCTGAAAAGTCAGGCTGGCCTTTGCTTGGCCTAGGGTTCACAAGGTTTTGTTTCAAGGACAATCCCATGCAGCCAGGAACTAGCACGCCTCTCAACATCTTGGGCTGAAAAGCACCTCCCTTTCCCCACTCTCCCTGGCTGCCACCCAAGATGAGTTCATCATCCCGCCACCAACACTGTCACCTCCATGAGCTCCATGCATCAACCTCTGTGTGCCTCATTTTGCCCATTTGGAAAAAAGCAAAGGGCCTACACAGTGGCACAGGACTAAACATGCATGAACTCACCTGTCTGTGCCACTTGGGGTGACCCAATTTGCCCATAGCAACCCTGGGCTGGCCAGGTGGGGGTGGAGGCTTGTTCTGTCACAGGGAGTGTCATACAGGATGAAGATCTTCCAGGAGGCCCATCACAGGTCTGCCACTCTTAAAGCATGGTGACAGGAAGGAAGGTGGGGTAGGTGTACTCTGCATTAAAAAAGAGAACGAGAAAATGCCAGGAGATCTGGAGGCAAGAGAAATGGTTTGTCAGCTGACTGATGCCATTTATTTCTGGACAAAATGACAGGAGGCCTGGCCTCTCTTGATGTAAATTACAGCAGAATCATCTCAGCTCTATTGACTTGTGCATGAGTCTGGCAAATAGCTTTTGTCTTTTCTGCTTCCTCGTTGTCAAAGGGTACAAAAGCTTCTCATCCCTCTCTTTGCACCATTATCTTTCAAGGTGACTTACACTTTTGAAGTCCCTGCCATCTGCTCGGTGCAGCTCTGCACTTTGTGGGATGGAAGAGCATCATGTTCCCAGAATGCCTTCTGTTCTCCCAGACATGGCCACTGATAATTCTTTCTGTGAAGGGAAGAGGCAATAGCAGCACTGTTACCTCTTAGAGCGCAGTGCCCTTGTCTCCCTTAGAAAGCCACTTAGGAAAAGCCTTGGCCCTGAGTTCCTGAGAGAGGCCCCTGAGGAATGAGAAGGCCAGAAACTGCATGGAATATACTGTCATACATGTTTGATGATTTGGGAGATGGAAATTTTCCATCAGAAAACTATGAAATTTTTTTAAAGGAACATATGTACAATTTTGGCAAAAATGCCTTCTGAGGATCAGAATAATTGGAACCAGTGAACTCTGCAGTCACATGATTTGTTCTCTTGCCTTACTGCAATATGTAAACTATTCTGAAACAAATGAATGAATCTGAAAGCTTACTGGGTGCCTAAGGCATTGCTAGGCATAGAAAATGTGGACTGGCATGCTGACAGATGAAGACAACACTCTGCTCATGTACAAAGACCTCAGAGAAAGGACGTTTCCCAGGATGCTGAGGTGAGCAGCCCTCACAATGACTTATGAAATGCTTCCGTCACAACCGAAACCCTGTGTATCTCTGGCTCTCAGTAGGTGGCTGCCAGAGCATTCCACCTCCAGCAAGTGCAGCTCAGGTGTCAGGCTTTGCAAAGGCAATGGCTTGGAGTTGTCCCCACGGGGCAAGCTACATCTGCATTGGGTGCAAAGCTTCCATATCTCCTTTTTGGAAAAACCATTGTATATATAATGCACTTTCTATATATAATGCACTAGAATGCACTTGCCAAGGAGAAATCCCAGTAACTAGCTCTACTCTCTGGTGGTCTTCAGGGTCACTCTTTGCTACCATGTTCAAGTTGTTATCTGCAAATAACAGAGACCAACTCTGGCTGGGTTATAATAGGAAACATTTCTTAAAGAACACTGGATAAGTCACATGTCACCGGGCTTAAAGGTCCCCTGCCAGGAACCACACACACACCCACACACCCACACCCACGCACACGCACACACCCCGCCATTCTTGCCCTAGGGTTACCAGGACAGGCGTGCATGCTGGGGCTTGCACCTCAGATATCCCAGGGCTGGATGCTGCCACTAGAACTATCATCTCTGCTTTTCTGAAAACAAGATAAGGGCTGCCACCTGTCATGAGAACAGACTGCAGACAGCCACCAGCTGCCAATGCCAAGTCTCAGGAAAGCATGTTGCATCAGCCGAGGGGAAGCCTTTAGCAGAAAAGGTTAGAAAAGCCAGCATCAGAGTCCCACTGTCTATATGGAGGAGTCCCCCAGACAACGTGGAGATCCCAGACACAAGAAGAGGACTCAGACGGGCTGGGGAGTTAGCTCAGTGGTTCCGGCGCCTGTCTTGCAAGCGCAAGGACCCGGGTTCGATTCCCCGGTAACCACATACAATACTGGGTATGGAGACTCACGCCCAGCAGCAACCTGTACCACATACCACAGTGCCGGGCATGGTGGCTCATGCCTGTAATCCCAGCACGCGGGAGGCAGAGGCAGGAGGATTGTAATGTGAGTTTGAGGCTGAGCTCAGGGCCAGCCTGAACCACAAAGCAAGACCCTGTCTCAAAAAAACCTAAAAA
>PVIR01004219.1:34722-81203 GCA_004026965.1 Petromus typicus | reverse complement strand
TGCTTCTAATGTGCATCAAAGGAGGGAGTCTCCCCATCATCATTGTCTTCTGTTGTAAATACCAACTATTTATTGATTTCATCCATACTGATTAATGAATGGCCATGTTTGAAATGTTGAAAAGAGACAGCTTCCATGTATGCCTGCAGTCCTGTGGGAATGGCTTGATGGGACTGATGCATGCCTTCTCCTGACAGCTCTTGGGCTACCTGTAATATCTTTTGTCTGACGCCATCCAATTTAATTTCTGATTCAGTCAGTACTTTTTCCATATCAGGTGTGCTTGTAGTCTTACGGAGGAGAAAAACTGTCTTCTTACTTTCAACAGTTATATCCCGGCTCAGCTTCATGCGTCTCTCGTATTTGTCACGCCTCACAGCCAGCTCCCGCCAAGACCATCCAAAGTCCAAGAACATGGGAGAAAATGAATGGACACCCTTCCCTTCTCTTCTGCGGTTATGGACGAAGCTGTCATGCTTCCTCTCTCTGAACCCTTCTGGCCCTTCTTTGTCATTTATGTCAGGTTGGCCTCCTGTGACACATGAGAATGATGAAGGTGGCGGAGCAAGGGCAGCCTGAAATCCAGCTCAGGAGCCGCTGCCCTAATTTTATTGTATTTTGAGGAAGGAATAATTTATTGGTTTATAATTAGAACTATAAATTATATTTTGGGTCCAATATATAATAAGTAGGGAAAGAAATCACCAATAATTTCAGAAATAGAAATGAAAATAAATTCCCAGAGAAAAGTAATTTACAGTAGAATGGTGATTTTAATTGTGACAATTATTATAATGTTTCCCATTGTACTTTCCACAAAGTGCCTACATCTGACTAGAGAGCTAGGTATATTGGCACATGCCTATAATCCTGGAAGGCAGGAAGTTCACAAATTCAGGGTAAAGCTGAGCAATTTAGTGAGACCCTGTTTTAAAATTTTGAAAATTTTAAAGGGCTAGGAAGGCAGCTCAGAGATAGAGTGATTACTTACTCTAGACTTGACCTTAGGTTCTCCAATAAAACACACACAGAAGGGGAAAAACCTACATAATGTTATAAGTAAATCTTAGTATAATTGTAAAAGAATACTCCTAGAAAAGAGATTTACCATTTACAATCTAATGGCTCCTGGGTCCAAGTGATAGATGCAGACATCCTGACGCTCTGGGCTAGAATTTGGAAGACAGGTCATCTAGGGGAGCGCAGTTCCATCCAGGCACCCAAGACTCATGTACCCACACCTGATGTCATCAGACAATAATCCACTGAGCATGAGGTGGCGTAGTCACTTGTTCTGTCTGTGATTGTTGTAGCACAAAGATAAAAAATGCATTAACCTGGGTTTCCAAGTTGTTATAAATCTCACCTTTAACTCAAAAACAATTTTTTTTTGAGAAAGGGTCTCACTTTGTAGCTCAGGCTGGTTCTGAACTCAGCCTCAAACTCAGCAATCCTCCCACTTCTGCTACCTGAGTGCTGGGATTACAGGTGTGAGCCACAACGCCTGGCATTGTGATATGTGGTCACTGGGGTTTAAACCTGGGACCTTGCACTTGCAAGGCAGGAGCTGGAACCCCTGAGCTAAATCCCCGGCCCTGATCACTGCTTTTGATGAAGACAACTCCACATCAGGTCTTCATCTGCCTACCTCCCTTAACAAAATACCACAGAGAGGGTCCTGAATGCAACCTGGGCTCTGGTGAGGGTCACTTCTGGCTTACAGATGGCTTCCCTCTCACTGTGTGCTTACATGAAAAAGACATCCCTATAAAAAGGACACTTACCCCATCCTGAGAGCCCCATCATCATGACCTCTGTACAGCAGTAACACTGGCTCAGTAGAAGAGCTGTACTGAAAAAATAAAGGGCTGCAGCTTACAGAAGCAACAGGAGGATGGAGAACTAGGATCAGCAGTTGTCAGTTTGGACCAAGGGGAAGTCAGGGGATGGGAGCTACCATCAAGGGCATATCCACAGCTGGAACCATCCACAGCTGGTTCCATGAAGAGGACACCACCACGAGTGTTCCCACAACTCGACTATAGACAATTGGCATTGATGCAACAGCTATCAAACACACTGCCCTCAGTAACTCAGCTGCCTCTGTGTCCTTATATCCATCTTCTCTCCTTCCTCCACTTCCTCCCTCTCTTTTTCCCTTGAGATTCAGGCATTGGGCAGGAGGACAGCAAAAACTAGTCCTTTAGCTTCTGTAGTGAGGGGCCTCACATGGGGCTCACCCCTCCAGCACCCCTCCTTCAGTGGGACTTGCTCCCACCTACAGGGCTGGGGCTGGCTTGAGTAGGCTCCCTAATGTTCATGGGCTGGGAGAATAGTCCCTAGGTAGGCAGTGTTGAGTGGTAGAAACTTTTAAGGTTGAGGTCTGGTGCAAGGTGATTGGGTCACAAAGATGTTCAGGAAGGATTCATACTGGTCTCATGGAGTGTCTTAGCTCTTAGGACAGCAAGTTACTATCAATAGAGCAAGTCCAGCCTTTGAGTCCCTCCCGCTTTTTGTCTCACTATGAGACTGCTCTCTCCTTGCATGTGGTCTGTCACGATGCCATTCCCCAAGATATGACAGAGCGAGAAGGTCCTCACAGAGGCCCAACTCACAGAGCCACCAGATCTTGGGCCATTTTGCTCCAAAAATGTGAGCTAAATAAATCCCTAGAATGTGTAAATTACCCAGCCTAGGTTATTTTGTTATAGCAACATAAAATGCCATAATATAGCAGAGATGGTGAGAGGAGAAAAACATTCATTACTTATAATAATTTAAAGCATTTCACTCTGTGCCAGTGTTTTGATTTTTTTGGAGGACAGGGAACTAGAGATTGAACTGATAAGTTTTGCACTGAGTTACATCCTGAGGCCCCCTTTTCTAACATGTTTTTGCTTTACTTTAGACAGAGTTTTATTAAGTAAATAAGTTTGTCCAGGATGGGCTCAAACTTGTAATTCTACCTCCACCTCCCATAGTGCTGGCATTATAGCTAAGTAACTTGCTCCCACCTACATCGCTTGAAGTATTTGAAAGTCAAGTTAGTGTTCCTTTGATATTACAAAAGATGATGTGCTCTGGACCCTCAAGTCCATGCTAGAATGGTCTCATTTTTATACAAATGGGAGATTCTAAAGGAATTTCATTAGAATTTTATTTCTGAGAGAAAAAATGTTACTCACTGGATGGGATGTTCCATGAAGGACCACATGGCCTAAGTGCTGTGTCAATTGAGAGGAAGATTACAGCTATCTGCCTCTTCCGAGGCTGCTCTGGGCAGCACAAGTACAACCTCTCTCCTCCCATTGGCTCTGCTGCTCTCCTCACCTCTCCCCTTGGGGGACATACCTAATCATTTGTGGCATGCTTTTCACCCAGCCTCAGAATCATCCTAACATGGCGACTCTTTCATCTCCCTCCAAATGATGAGGGTAGGACATGAGAAGATGCCTCCTTGCCATCTTGTCCTAAACCACTGATGATGAACAGGTTTCCAAGATCAATTTTGGGGCTGTTAGAATAGCACAAACCCCACAAGCATTGAAAAGGAAAGTGAAGACGTTCTATTTTATACTTCAGCAGAGTAAATACAAATTCTAGAAGTGTCTTCTGCTTAAACAAATGTTCTACCATGTCATAATTTAATTCTAGAATATTTAATACTATTTAACATTTTTTCCTTGGGTACCACCTTTTCCAAAGATGATTTTTTTTTTTTTTTTGAGACATAGTCTTGCTTTTGTAGTTCAGGCTGGCCCTGAGCTCAACCTCAAACTTATAGCAATCCTCCTGCCTCTGCCTCCTGAGTGCTGGGATTATAGGCATGAGCCACCATGCCTGGCACTATGATATGTGGTACTGATTGCTGGTGGGCATGAGTCTCCATGCCCAGCATTGTTGTATGTGGTTACCAGGGATTGAATCTGGGTCCTTACACTTGTAAGGCAGGCGCTGGAACCACTGAACTAAATCCCTGGCCCCCAAAGATAATTGTAAGCTTAAGCCTTGAAGCCTAAACACTTCAAGTACAGAGAAAGCATCTGTTTTTTAATTTTGTTTTTTAGTTTTTTGAGACAAGGTCTCACTTTGTAGTTCAGGCTGAACTCACTATGTAGTACAGGCTAGCCTCGAACTTATGGCAGTCCTCCTGTCTCTGCCTCCTGAGTGGTGGGATTACAGATGTGAGCCATCATGCCCAGCTAGCATTTATTTTTTAAAAAATGTAATTTCAATATGTCCCTTGAATAAAAACTTTCTTCTAGGTGTGTATTTATAAACCAATTTGCAAGTAAAAGCTAATTATGAATATTGGTCTATTTAAACCAATGTTAGGATCTAATTATAGGCATATAGAGACAGAACAATGGACTTACTTTAATATGCTAAGGTGAAAAAACAGCATGTTAAATAAGAAAAAAATGAGTCTCTCTAACATTCCTACCCACTTGTTTCAAAAGGAATAAAGAAAACATGATTCTTCATTTTGTTTCTTAGGCTTGGGTATACATATCAATTTATTTGCCAAATTTTCTTCTAAAAAATTTTTGAAAAAAATAAACATATATTATTGTATCCCTAAACAGACAAATCTTTGACCTTTTACTCTTCACAAATAGCATATATGTCATTTTAATGACCTTGGCTGCTCATTCTTTGGTGAATATACTCTAATATATCCATTTCTAACATAATAAAAATACCAGCTTTAAAATTTCAGATAAATATATGGAAATAATAACCTTTTCAAAACAGTTAATGTCAGTATGTTTTACAAAAGTTAAGTGTTATAGAGCAACTAATTCTTATTCTCGTCTAACCAACATTTAATTAATGTTTTTAATTGACATATTTCCTTCTTTTCTGGCTAAATAATATTCCATTATGTATAAGCACCACATTCCCTTTATCCATAATGGATACTTTGGTTGATTCTGTATCATGGCTTGAGGGGATAGTGTGGCAATAAATATAAGAGTGCAGAAGTCTTTTTGCCTAATTTCATTTCCTTTGAATATGTAGACTGAAGTGGGGCTGCTGGATCATGTGGTGGTTCTGTTTTCATTCTTTCAAAGAAATTCCACACCAGGCCGGGGATTTCGCTCAGTGGTTCCAGCGCCTGTCTTGCCAGCGCAAGGACCCGGGTTTGATCCCCGGTAACCACATACAATACTGGGCGTGGAGACTCACGCCCAGCAGCAACCAGTACCACATACCACAATGTCGGGCGTGGTGGCTCACGCCTGTAATCCCAGCACTCGGGAGGCAGAGGCAGGAGGATTGCTGTGATGTGAGTTTGTGGCTGAGCTCAGGGCCAGCCTCAACCACAAAGCGAGACCCTGTCTCAAAAAAAAACCAAACCAAAACAAAACAAAAACTCTATGCTTCAGCATTTATAGTTCTCTGTGCCTCGGACACTGCTCTGCACCCAAATTCCCTGTGATGATGGAAATGTTCTCTGTCTTCACAGATCCATGTATTAGCCACTGTATGTCTGTGGCTGCTAGTCACTGGGAATGTTCCTCACAAGAAACAGAATTTGTCCTTTCATTTAAGTTTACTGACTATGAGTTTAAATGGATGTAAGTGGCTCATGGGTAGTATACTGATGCTGCAGATACAAAGCACTAATCAATATTTTGAAGTCATAAAGATGGTTGTGACTAGACTTTTCTCTAAAATTCCTGCAAAGCAACTGAAGAAATTCAAAATCTCAGTCAAATTTGTGTGAAATTTGGTAAGTTGTCCCATCAGATGTGAAAACATACAAGTATAGTAACAAACAGTAAAATTGAGCTTAGAGATGGATGTACAGGTGCAGGACAGAAACAAGGTTCCAGAACATGTAGGAACCTACCTCATAGGAGATCGAGGCAGGACTGCAAAGCTAGGGGAGAAGGAAGAGTCTTTAGTTAGGTGGCAGATGCATAACTGATTGACCATATGGGAAAATGAAGCAAAATTAGATCTCACCACAATCCGCACAAAATTAACTCAGATATATTAAAATTCAGTTTCAAAAGTATAATTTAATATACCATTAGAATTTAGAAAGTATTTAGAATTGCAGGGAAGCATGATTTTTATAGCAACACTCAAAAAGTAGAAATTACAAAGGAGACAGACATATTCTATCAGAATTTAAAATTTTGTAGTTCCCAAGGCATTAGAAAGTTAAAGTGTCTTTCTCTTGAAGGCCTGGACTCTATTTTCTTGAGTGTTCTTTAAATTCTGCCTAATAAACCTATGGATGCCTCTTTCTGCAAGTCCTGAGCATTCTTTTTCAGTGATGGAAGTCTGTGAATTGCCAACTGTCTTGGGGACGAGATGAGTCTAGGTTTCCCAATCTTTACTTTAGGGGAGGTCTTTGAAGGCAGTCCAGTGACCTTTCTTTTGGCCTGACAGGATGTAAAGAGGACAATGGTTCATAAAGAGGATGATGGTTTATCAAACAACAAAACCATCTTCCTGTGTTTCCCTTAGATCAGTCAGAGGTAGGCTGTTAATCCCTAACTAGGCAGAGTCAGTCAGAGCCCCACTGCTCAGCCTGAAGTCTTCATAAAAAGATGAACCTTTAGTCCATCTTCATGCTTTAAGAATAAGAGAAGTCTAGAGAGGAGAAATGAAGTAGGAGAGAAGAAATAAAGAAGGTAGGAAGGAGACAAGGAAAATCAAAATCTGTAAATTTTACCTTTAAGAAGAATGCAACTTCAGAACAAGAAGTTACCCAAAATTAACCATGTCTGTACTTGTTTATGTGTTTTCTTCTAGGTTTATCACCTCTCTGAGTCCTTTAAAGACACGTAAGCCCATACACTAGCTTATTTGATAAGGTAAAGGGTAGAAACCTGACCATAGGAGAAACTGATTAAAAGGTTTAGGTAAAACATCTTAGATCATCCATCTTTTAAAAATACAATAGACCAGGCCCTCCCTTTCTACTGTGGGCGGGCCATCACTTTCCTCCTTTAGATTAAACCAAAACTTTCTATAGATTTCTATAGATTTCTATTTCTATAGATTTGCAAATTGCACTGATTTCCACTCCAAAAACACATAATTATTTCAAGCTCCAGACTATAATACGATTCTGTTTAGGGCGGCCCTTCTATTTGCTTTGAGTCTGTACTTTAAATTCAGCCTAGTAAACTTTTTAAATCCCTGCTTTAAACAAAATTTAAGGTAAGCTATAGACTAAGAAAATAGTAGATAAATAATTGAAGAGAGCAAACTATACAAATACATAAAGAATTTTCTCCAAATTCAATAAAACCTCCACAAATAGCAAAAAGAACATAAGCACAGGATAGAATAGGCAACTAGCAAAATATAAAACTTGGATGATAAATATACAAAAGGCAAGAAATCTGCCTAAATCAGGGACATGCAAATAAGAATTGTGAGATTGCTTTTATAACGTTAGAATCTGCAAAAATATCTCAGTCTAACAAGATCAAATGTTGGCATGGCTGTAAACAGTCTCATATGCTGGTAGGAGGATGTAAGTTGGGTCCAACTGTTTGAAAAGCAATTTGGCAATATTTAGTAACACTCAAAGTGCACATATTCTACAGTCTAGCTAGTCAACTTCTAGGCATTTGTCTTAGATCAATATAATAGAATTTTAATAAATAATTGTAATAAGTCAACAACACAACTTATAATTGTAAAAAATTAAAACCAGCTATATGTCTCTCCATGAAGAGGTGGAAAAGTTACATTATAGCCATTTAATAGGATGGCCAACTATTAGCAGTCTGAGTAAATCAGCTGTATCTCTATTTACCAAAACTAATATGTTTCAAAAATATATCATAGAGTGAAAAAAAAAGTGACAGAAAAGTAGAGTAGGGTACCATTTATGTAAATTTTCAACACTCCGAATACTATCTACTCATTGTTGTTTTTCCCATGAGTTAAAAGGATTAAAACACAGACAGGAAGTAAGGTAATAATTACACAGGGTCAAGAGAGCTCCAAAGTCTTCAGAGATCCCAGTCTGTCTGTTCCTCTCTCCCCAGGGCCAAAGGGTTGTGTCTACCCAAAGTCTACCACTCTCATCCCATCACGCTACTCCCAACTACACTGGGAGCTCTACAGCCCACTCCTCAAGTCCTTCTGAGAGAAGGACCTGATGATGCCCTGAGAAGGAAAAGACTGCAGTGTTATGGTTTGTATCTAGATGTCTCCCCAAAGCTCCTTGCAGTCATAGATGGGGCTTTTCAGAAGTGGCTATATCTAGGATGTGTGATGCTGGGATTAAGAGCATGGTCACTAATTTTTCTTCCCTTAACTGAGTGACAAGAATCTCTTCTCGGCAATGAGAAGTGATTTAAACAGGAAGTAAGGGTTGAGTGGGTAGGAGGAAGACTCCGACTCAGTCAGTTTGTAACAGCAAACATAATAACATGACGTTTGTCATTCCTAGATTGGATGGTATTTTAAAAATCACTCTCTTTATTAATAGCTGAAGTTTGTATAGCATGTATGTTTCAAGGATTGATCTAAGTGATTTGCATTAAAATTGAAAGGCTAGTCTGGAAGGCTGAGGCAGGAAGATTGCAAGTTTGATCCCAAACTGGTCAATTATGTGAAACTCTGTTTCAAAAAAATGAAAAGCTCTGAAGATATAGCTCAGTGAATGCTATAAGTTCAATCTCTAGTACCAAGCTGGGGAGTAGGGGACATTACTCAATTTTACACAGAAGACCTAAATTAGTTGTCCATGGTCACTTCACAATATGGAAGAGCAGAACTTGGAACCCAATGGGTCCAGATTCAAAGTCTGAGCTCATAGCGACTTATCAACACCATCTACTCATTCATAGGTTCAGATTACTTTTTAAAAATAGCTGTTCAGTGAAAATGCGCAAAAACCACAACACAAATAACAATGTAAAGAAATTCTACAGGTAGGCTCTTTCATATGCTAGGAGTAAGGTGAAAGGATACCTTTATATGACAGTGGTTTGCACTATGAACAAATGCTTGTGAGGCTACAGGGGTAAGAGGCTGTCTTCCACATCATGGCTAGAAATGTAAAGTGGTACAGCAAATATGAAATCCAGTATAAAAAAAAAAGAAAGATAGTTAGTAGGAGGAATCCTCAAAAAATAAAATATAGAAATTCCATTTGACCAAGCAGTTCCCCTTTTCATTATCTTTCTGAAAGAGTTAAAGTCATCATATTACAGAGAAACATACATACCTATGTTTATAGCAGCACAATTCATGATAGCTAAATCTTGGAAATGGCCTAAATGCCCATCAACGGATGAATGGGTAACGAAAATGTGGTATTTATACTCAATGGAGTACTACTTCTCCATAAAGAAAGATGGACTTGAGTTATCCATAAGAAAATGAATGTACCTTGAGACTATAATGTTAAGTGAAATAAAGTGACACACAAGCTTTATATTTCATGGTCTCTCGTATATGAGAAACCCAAATTATAAATAAAGAGTGCAGTAAAAGACAATAAGAAATAGAGGTATTGGTTTTTCTCAGACAGGAAGGGGACTCAGAGCTGGATGGAGGGTAAGGGAAGGGAGGGGAAGGAGAAGAAAAAAGGAATTAAGATATTTTATGCACATATACCAACTCCGCACAACACATGTACATTATATACTGTAAGCATGTACTAATCCAAAAATAAGTGATTGGGCCAGACAAAAGGCTTCCGAGAGAGACACTGTCACCGGAACCAGGCCTGGAGTGAGTGAGCAGGGGTGGGCAGGCAGGCTCTAGCAGGGGGATGTGGTGTCCACCTGCACGGAGGGCGGAAAATTCAAGAATTTGAGGATTAGCAAGTAATTCTGTTTGGCTGTGCACGGAGTGACAATTTGATGAGGAACGCAGATTAGACTTTGAAAAAGAGGTTCAAAGTGAGCATCTACTTAGGAAAATATTGTGAGCTGCTGAAGGCTGCACGTCCTGCCCAGCTGCTCTGCCAAAGGCCAGCTGTGGAGCTGGGGCTGCTTGCAAAGCCTGAGGGCAGTCCAGGGCAGGGGCTAGCTGGAGGCCCTGGGGGTCACTCACAGGTGCTGGGTGTATGAAAAGCACAGGGGACGTGTGAGCAAGTACGTGTGTGTGTGTGTGTGTGTGTGTGTGTGTGTGTGTGTGCGCGCACGCGCGCACGTGTCCGTGGGGAGGTAAAAAGCCTTGCATTTATGCCACAGACACGTACTGAGCACACTGGGTAGGAGGCAGTGTTCTAAGTTGTGGCAACAGAGAAGCGGGCCAGACCAAACCTGCCCTGTGGAACCTGAGTTGGAATAGAGACACACAGATAAGATAATGAAACGACATGGATGCAATAAGAGTGTGTGATAAACGAACGAATGAAAACATACGGATGCTAGCTGATGTTTGGGAACGGGGAGCAAAGGGAGCTGAGGCGTGTGCTGTGGGTGTGTATGGGCAGGTGGAGGTGGGGGCCGTGGTGACGGTGAGGAGGTGGGATGGGTTCTCCCTCCCCAGGGGATGTTTCTGTGAAGGCCTGGGAATGACACGGAGATCCCGGGTCTGAGGTCAGAAGTACACAGGGACCCTGAAACAGTACGGCAGGAGGACCTGGTGGGGAGGAAAGAGTGAATCTGAGGTCCAGCAGCCAGGTGGATATCCTCACCAGACTCGGGGAGGGTCTGGATCACACCACGTGTCCCACACACCAGGGATTTATCCTGCGCAGTGTCTGTCACCCCTGAGCAAAGCCCACAAGTCTGACAGGAACTCCACGGCAAGAGTGACGGCGGTCAGAGCTGACCCTAACAGTGCACAGCACGGGTGTACTTTTTTGCCATGCTTTGGCTCTTAACTCTTAAACTACGCAGTCCTCCAGTGCCCCTATGAGGTGGGTACATTACACTCATCTGACAGTTGGGGAAACTGACCCTGGCCAATTAAAAGGCCCGTGACCACGAACTGGGGAAGGATGAGGCACGTAAGTGATCAGAGAAAGGAACTACACCTCTGCTCCATCCTCAGTGTTCTTGGAAAAACAACTGAGCCGGAGCAGAATGCAGGCGGATAGCTGTGGCACGGAGCAGGCAGAGGGCAGAGGTGCTGGAGCGGGGAGCGTGGAGCAGGGTGATGGCACAGCTGAGACAACTCTTGAGAGGGTACCCGCTCGGCCACGGCCATAGCATTGGTCGAGCAGCCTAGGTGGGAGCAGAGTCCCTCAAGCCGGGTTCCCTCAGGACCCTGAGGATCTCTGGGAGCGATAAAGGGAAAAGATGGATCTAAACCGTCCAGCTGTGCTTTACCGGCGACTCAGGTTGGGACTAGGTGGGACAGCCCTGCAAAAAGCAGATCTTTTTGGGCCTAGCCTTCAGGTGGTCCCTTGAACTTCACGACTGAGCAAGGCGCTTAACTCCGTGAGCTGCCTTGCTGAAAGTGTGGACAGTCTCCCAGATGTCGCCCAAACCCCGCAGGGTTCCACACCTGCGGCGGGGCCAGTGCAGGTGGCAGGGGCTGTTCTTGGAACTGGCAGCCCTGCCCGGGTGTACGCAACGGTCTCTGCAAATGCAGCGGAGGGCGCGGGCTGAAGCGATCTCCGAAGTCCCGGCCTGTCCCGAGTCTTTAGGGGCGGTCCTCGCGACCACTAGCCGACCGAGTCAGAGGACCCCCAAGAACAGCGGGGTGATAATGGAACTTTCTTCCTGTGGAGCCTGACCCAGGCACACCGCAGGGTCGGCTGCTGGAAGGGACCGAGGGACGTTCCGCTCCGGGCCGGAGGCAAGGCCGGCCTCCCGCGATCCCTGACTGGTGCCACTCCCCCCGCCCCGGCGGCCCGGCCCGTGGCGCTGGCTCTGGGGCCCCGCACCCGCGCCCCCGGCCTGCGGGTGGAGGGCGCCCGCGGGACCGCGGCGGGGGCAGGAGCGCAGGCTGCGGGCGCGGAGCCAGGGCGCGCGAGCGGGAGGCGCTGGGGAGGCGGCCGCTGAAGAGCAGCGCCAGCCGGCCCGCGGGTCACTCGGAGGCCCGGCGGCGGGCGGAGGACGCACCATGCCCTCCTTCGACGAGGCGCTGCAGCGGGCCGGCGAGTTCGGGCGCTTCCAGCGGCGCGTGTTCCTGCTGCTGTGCCTGACGGGCGTCACCTTCGCCTTCCTCTTCGTCGGCGTGGTCTTCCTGGGCGGCTGGCCCGAGCGCTACTGGTGCCGCGGGCCAAGCGCGGCGGCGCTGGCCGAGCGCTGCGGCTGGAGCCCGGAGGAGGAGTGGAACCGCACGGCGCCCGCGCTCCCCGGCCCCGCGCCCCCCGAGCGCCGCGGCCACGGCCGCTGCCAGCGCTACCTCCTGGAGGCGGCCAACGGCAGCGCGGCCGCGGGCGCGCTCAGCTGCGCCGACCCGCTCGCCGCCTTCCCCAACCGCTCCGCGCCCCTCGTGCCGTGCGGCGGCGGCTGGCGCTACGCCCAGGCCCACTCCACCATCGTCACCGAGGTAAGGCGCGCCCGGCTTCCCCCCGGGAAGGTTTCCCGTCGGACTCGGCGAGGCTGAGAAGCTGGCTCCGGACACGGACCTGTTGGCTACCTTCACTGACCGACCAGGTTCTTCCGACATTCGGGAGCGCACACTAACCACCGGGAAAGGCCTTTCGTATATTTTTCAGTACTAGTGAGCTAAGAAGGACTTGCTTTGGTTTCAAGTGTGAACAAAAACTTTTCATGGGAGCCAAGTTGTAGATGCTTCCCCCACGCCTGCCCGGCGAAGCATCCAGAATGATGTGCTTTGTCTTAGATGTGTTGGCGCAATGAGTGGAAGTGAGGGTCTAGACTGGAAACTTCTTCCTCTGGGCAAGAGAAATATCCCCGTCTGGAGGCTCGTGATGGGGCACAGAGAAGGGGAAACCCACCTAGGAGGGCCAGTGCTTTTTCTCAGTCGCCCAAGTGACTGTTCTAGTGCCAAGGGATAAAGGTCAAGGCTCTGGGGGGGGGGGGGAACGGTTGGGAAAACTGCTGTATGACAAAAAAAGTCCAAAAGAAGTTGGGAAAGCTGAGATATTGAGTAAGAGTTTATGCTTTTTTCTGGGTAATAAATTACAGAAAGGCAGTACGTAGGGCTGTGACTGGTGGGGGCCCCTACATTTGGTTAGGAGTGTTTGGTGAATAGCACCCTTGGAATTGGAGTGGTTCCTGACCCCTTGGGTTCAGGGCCCTGTTCCTGCTGAGCAAGTTATATGCATCTGGTGTGGATTAGCACTTGACTAGCTTTATTGATTTGTCTCCAGTCGTGGCTCAACCTAACGTGTACAAAATGATCAAATGGACTCAGGTAAACTGAGCAAGAAAATACATCCTTCGTGTCTTTATCTTGGTTTTTGTCACAAACACTTTTTGGGGTCCCACTGGAATGGTGCAGAAACCCCTGAGTTAGGGGTGAGAGTGCCTTTCTGCCGCTGCCAGAGGTGACACACACTGTGGCTGGCCCCATGCTCAGGGCTCCAGGGAGAAAGTCCATGGCACTTTGGTGGACAGCGTGTGTTTCTGTGAGTTTGGGGCCGTTTGATCACTACTTAATCCGTGGTAGGCTAAGGACTTCTGTGTAATCCGTGGTGGACTTTTAGATAAAAGGGCAAGCGAGGCCTTGGGGTTAGGGAGAGCTGTGTTTTGCTACTGACCCAGAGTATACTTGTTAGGTGACTGCCTTAGTTCTGTCCAGCAAGGCTCTTAAAGCATACTTCCAAAGCCAACCAGAAAACCTGGATTTTTAAAGACATTTGTAAATAAATAGCAACAACAACAAAAAATGCATGCCCACTCAGCTGTAGTTTGCATTGAATGATGCCCTGGCCAGCATAGAAGGGAGATATAAAAGTCCCTAAACCAAAGCCCTGACAAATACTTGAGAAAAATTCTGTGATACCATCCTCACTAGCATTCTGAGGTTCCATGAAGATGGTCTTTGGAAGGCTAGAGGCTTCTAACATTCAGTGTGAAATGGTGGATATTTGTGGGTCTTGACATGGCTTCTAGATAGCCATATGGCTTGGGTAAGTCATTTACCCTGTGGGGCTTATGTTTCTCATTTGTAAATGTAGGCATTAGGTTAAGCCTTTAACAACCATATAAATGCCATCATTGTCACCAGCTGCTTATATCTCAGTGTGCTTAGAACAAAATATCTTTAAGGAAAACTAAGGTGATATTCAGAGTGTATTCCTTAAGGCCACAGAAAAGTTTCTGAAATATATTAAAGACATTTCTTTTTTAAAATCCCAATAGCTTTGTCTGCCGTATTTTGAATCTTAGAAGGAACCTCTCCATCTATTCAGGAAGCACAGCCATCCAAAATAATCCATTTTCTCTTGGGGTTTAGTGTGGCGAGTATTTTGGTGTCTTCAGTTCTGAATATGAGCCAGTTCATTCTTGTTCTTTGAGATTTTGTCAGAGAGGTGAAATAAACTATATTCTACCTTCAGCTAACCAACATTATGAACCCAAAGTATTTCCATAGACCCAAATTCTAAGACATTCATCACACAAAGAAGGTACAGTGGGAGCATTTAAAAAGGGACAGACTACCTAGCTTCCACAGTGCCTCCATAAGGCTATTCGACTTAATCCGTGCAGTGTGGTAGGGAGGTATTATTGTTCTGCTTGTAGAAGTAAGTCCTGAGGTTGGAGATCTTAGAGGACTTGCCGTGGTTTCATTGCCTTAATGTAGCATCATTGGATTAGGGTTTTCACTGGGTATCTGTACCCTTTTCCTCCAGAGTGCTGTGTGTCCTTCAAACAACCCTCAGTTTTACATCTAAATATAACTAAATATAACTACATAAAAGAAATTAAAATTAGTTCCCAGACAATTATGAAGTGGTTAATTAAATACAAGCTGGTGAATTTTTCTAAGCATTAAATGGCAACATAAGTGAATGTATAACTGAAAAATGAAGCTCAGACCCACTCTTCTTCGTACATGGGTAGACCGTTGATGTACTCAAAACCTGCACATTCGTATCCACCCCCCCCCGCCAACTTCCTCAAATGTCATTATCATCTGGGGCAGGCTGGAAGGGTTCCTTAATAAGCTAAGGATCAAAGTTATTCCCTAGATATGCTTGGTTTAAAGAGACATTACCTGCTTTTGCTCCATCCTGTCTAATTCAACATTTTGAAATAATTGATGCTCCTAAAAATCGGCAAATCCCCTTTAAGGATGACAACTCAGTTGTTCTTTTGGGTCTCTGTTCAAAAAACTCTTGAGGACACACAGTTTTTATGGATAGACAATAGAGTATGTGAATTTTTCTTTCCAAAATGACTTGCAAGAGATTATTGCTCGAGTTCTGGTCAAGTCAGAGATTTCCAACTGTCATCTTTGTATGTCTGTCCAGTCCATACTAAATCCATAATCTTCTTTTCTAATTTCCAGAGCCATATAACTCACAGTGCTACAAAAAGTCATATCTCCTAGCTCTAAGCCTTCCTTACATACACAAAAGTCAGTGAGTTTAGTGTACCTTTTTGAGTCCAGTAATTAGTTGTCAAATTTCAAATTTCTATAAAGTATTCCTTGCTGATGAAGATAGTTGAATGTTAAACTGATTTCTGCAGAGTAAAAGCTGGCATGTCCTTCAGGAAGTCTTTGCTGCTCCATATGATATATCTGATCTCTGCCACTGACATAGTCTAGGACGAAGAGCAGTCTGCTCTCTGGAAGCAGGAGTGCAGTCCAACAAGAAAAAGATAGTTAGATGTCTGCTCCGTAACATGTCTCTCTGCACCCAATTTATATTGACATGCTTTTTTTCACTACTTGTTGCACAAATATGATCTGATTGTTTTAGTTGGACCAACAGAACTTTTTCATAACTACCTCTCTCCATCAATCAAAGTCCTAAAGACAAACTGGATGAAGCTTCGCCACTTGGCCTGGTGTTCCCTACCTCATACTCTTCATCATCTTGTCCTAAACTCTCATGACTAGAGAAATTCTGTGGGATGGCTGTCTATGCAGGGTCTGAATCCATGCCTGATGGATCCACTGGTGTCATGAACTTAGGCGGCAGAGAATGCTGTCCACATTCAACTGTCAAGTGTGTGGCACTTCTTAAGAATGAGAGTTCACAGTTCACATACTTGTGTACCTGGCATCCAAGTCCCCCTATATGGTCTGTGCAGATGGCACAATGAGCCTGCCTGCTGAAGCCCTGGGCTTGAAAACTATGGCCATTTTGACAATACAGCTTTTTCCAGAGGCCTGCACCTCTGTGGAGGGTGGGTTCATCTTCTGCTGGACAAGGCACCTCAGGACGTTCTGGTCTACAAGGTGATGCATGAATTAAGAACTCAGGATTCTTGTTTAGCTCAGAAAGCCTCAACTTCAACTGAGGTGACAGAATACAGGCCTTCTTCCTCATCTACCTAATCAGTGTGAAAAGCTGTTTATTATCCATACACCACACATCTCGATCTTTATCATGAAGATCCTCAAATAAGAAAGAATTCTCTTAAGATTTCATGATATCTCTTGCCAGCCTTAGGGCCCATAGGGTAGTGGTATGGGTAGTGGAAATGCCCGGGAAGAAGGGACCATGGCAGGGTTGGTTGCCCAGAAAAACTGGCAAGAAGGGTTTGGAGATAAGTGTGGCTTGACTGCCTGCACAGACCACACTGAGCAGATCCTGCAGGGCTCTCTGGGAAATTATTTCCCATCACGGCGGCCAGTCCTGGATGGTTGTATACTAGGTTCCTCAGTGTCTCTTAGAGGCTGGGGGCTACGACTTCAGTCTCCTACCTGGACTTTGATTCTCTAGAGGGTTTTTGTGCCTGTCTCTGGAGAGATAAGCTCAGAACCACTAGGTATTTCTGGGCCTGGTGAAACTTGCCCTAGGCTCTTTCTAGCGTTGGTTCCATTGATACTTGGGCCTATGGGGACTTCACATGGGTACCTTGATTTTTTTAGGTCATTGGTGATCACTCCCAGGGTGATTGTCCCTGGAATGTTTGTGACAGTTGTGTGGTTGCTGCAGTGAGGCCTGCGGGCTCTGGATGGAGTCAGCTGCCTTCTCCATCTCTCACAGATACTTTTCTGCCTGTGATCCTGAGGCAGCTGCCTTACGAGGTGGAGAAGCTGCTTAGCATGTTCACTGCTGATGGGCTTCGGCCAAGTGAGCTCAGGAGACACTGGTACTGGATTGTGATTTCCGGTAACCAGGGTTCCGACTTCTGTTTAGAGATGTTGCCAAGGAAGTGGGGTCACATCCTGGGATTTGTGGGGAGCAATCCTATTTGGGAAAAGTAATTGCATAGTTGGGACTGTGATTAGATCAAACCGTCCTACCTGCACTCCAGCTGTGGCCTGTAACCCTACTTTAAAGTGGTGAGTGCAGTCACCTAAACTTCATGACAGTTGATAGATTTATACTTGTCATGCCATTATTTTTTCTTGTCACCCTTTCTTCCTTTGAAAAGGACTTCTCTTTATTATATATTTTGTCTTGTTTTGTTTCTTTCTTTGTTTGAAATTTAAGTCCTTCATTTCAAATCTTTTAGTGATTACTCTTGGAATTATGAGTAAGGTTACTCAACAGAATATAGGTTTATTACTGTGACCTCCTCCTAAACTGCTGGAGATTATTAAGCACTTCCTACTGCCTTACCAGTGTAAGTACCCAGTAGTCTAGATCTGGCCTTTTGTTATTAGTTTGTGGAATTTTTGTAGTTTGTGTATGCCTTTGTTTTTTATATTGTATTTGTTTATCATTCCATATGGTAACTTGTTCTTTTTAACTGTTAATTTCAGTAGTGTGTATCTCTAGGTGGTAATAATTTTTGTTTAGTTTTTGTATGAAAATCTTTCATCATTATTCTTCTTTTTAATTGACTTTATGATACATTTTAGATACAGATTATGATCACATTCAACATTGAGAATTTTTTCCTGTACATGATGTATCTTGATTCTCATTTTTCCCCTTCCCCCTGCTCTCCCTGTCACCCTCACCTCCTCCTCATCATTATTCTTGACAGTTTTACTAGGAAAATAGTTCTGTGTTTCCAGTTATTTTCCATCTGTTCTTTGAAGAGGACCTTGCATATAGCTTTAGCTTTGTTTTTTTGAAGTCTGTTATCAGTCTGACTGTCTTTCCTTGGTGGCTGATAGGCTTTGCTCTCAGTTGTATCTGGGCAGAGATTTTGGTTTTTGTTGTAGTTGTTTGCTTTTTGCTTTTTCAAAAAGTTACATTGCCTCTCAAAATACCTGTTGTAGGGTATACAATAAATATAAATTGAGTGAATTAACAATGTTTTCTCTAACTGTAAACTTAATTTTTAATCGGTTCTGAAAAATTCCATACTATTTTGTCTTTGATGTTGCCTTTCTATTGTCTTTCCTTTTGAGACTCTAACTGAACATAAATTGAACCTTCTCTTTTTTTCCTAACTTTAGTTTATGTTTTTCATTTTTATTCTATATTTATGGTTTAACTATTTTTCTCAGGTGGCTTTTCCAGATTACTTTCTATTTAACAGTATGAAATTTGCTATTTAATGAATCTGAAGAGATCGTCATGTTAGCAAAAGTTAAAACTTTTTACTTAAATTTTTTTAAAAAAATCAATTATATTTGTTATTTTTCATACTGCCTGCTCATTTATTGGTAGACTCTTTTTTCTTGCTCACTTTTATGAGCAATTTCCTTAAGTGTTTCATGCATGATTAGTCTGTATTTTGCATCTGGTAACTATTTGACTTCTTTGGTGTTCTCAGTCTGCTGTTTGTAGTTTTATGAGTATTTAGTGTGTGTTGATTATGATTCTGGGGTGACTGTCTCTGTCTCTGGGAGACTTTGCTCTCTCCAGCAAGGATTTACTCTTCCCTCTTTGGGAGCTTGGGAATAGTACTGACCTGAAATCCTGTTTCCCTTCCAGACTGCCTGGTCTAACCTAGAACAATGGAATCTGGTTTTTGCTTTTATTAGAGGTGTGTGGTTTCCTCTATTTCTGGAAACATCCACTATTCAACAAAGGTTATATTTTATCCTGTCTTGTTTTTCAGCACGAGTCCCTCAAAGTATTGTTTTCTGTTATTCGCAAAAGCATTTCAATAGTTTAGTATTTTTAGTGGAGTGAAGCATTTAATAGAGTAACTAATGAATAAAGTCACCCCATTGTATATCTGCTCTTTAATCTTGGCTGTAGGCTGGATAAAGAGAGCCACATGGTGTTGTTTTTGAACTTCAGAACAGCAACAAGGAAATGTATACAGTGAGGGGCCTCATTAGGAGAATGTGTGAGAGCATCTTCTGCTTCTTCCTGACAGCTGATGTTTTAGATTATCCATAATAGCTCAGTGAAAATTAATTTATCATTTATTGTATGTCAGGCACTGGGGTAAGACAGGGATACAAAAATGCATGAGATTCTTTCCCTATCCAGCTCAAGGCCTGGTGAGGACTGTGCTGGGACATAAGGTATCAAGTGTGGTGGCTGTGGTGGAATGATGCATTTCATGATGACACTAAGAGTTGAATCAGAGCAGAATACACATTAATCTTGATCTCAACCTCAGAGGACAATATTACCTATGTAGCTATAGTTGTGATTTTATTGGTTGATCGTAGTTCTGACCCACATTGTACTCACCTTGTGACTTGGCTCTCTGAAACTTCCATTGAAAAGTGGGCTTACTGGAAATCCACTTTTGGGTCCCCTCCTATTTCCAGGAGCCATCTCTCAATAAAATTTTCTTACTCTCAAGCTCCATTGTTCCTTAGACTTCATTGTTCAACTTTTTGGACAAGGAATTTGGTGTATCTGATGTCTTTCAGGTTCAAGCTATATTTGTTTCCCCTATATCAGTATTCATGTCTACACTTTGGTCTATGGGTTAAAGATTCTGAGAATGAGCACCTTAGTGGAAAGGAAAGAACATATATACCTTCTGGGGTCAGATGTATCTGGGCCTCAATCCTAGCTTCCCTGCCTATCAACTTGAAAGGCATGTCACAGAAGCCTCCTTGGCTCCAGACAGGTGAGTTAATGCTTGTCTGAGTGACTGTTCAGGCTTATGCAAGCTGAGTGTCTCCCTTTAAGGCTGGCCATCAGTGCTGCTCAAAACAATTGATTTCATGACCATGGAAAGACTTTTGAACTTAGTAGGACCTGGGGTTGGATCTATGGACTGGATTTGACTCTAGGGGTAGACTTTTCTGATGCCTGGCCTAATTGTAAAGCACTGATATATTTGAGGGTTTTTTTTAATTAAAATCTTTATTGGTACATTACATATACACATCATGATTGCATGCCACAATGGGGATTTGTACCAGTATAAGACACAACTTAATTCTCATTTTTTCCCATAGCCCTACCCACCCTATCACCCCCCCATATACATAAAATTTGTTTCCTTTCTTTTTTGTTATAATCTCATTATTTTTCCCTCTTAACACTATTTCACTTTAAGTATTTTCTATTTCACAAAATATAACATACAATTCTACAACTCATTTACATCTTTATTTTCTCATACCAGAGAAAAGATGTGATATTTACCTATTTGTGACCTATTTATTTCACTTATGAGAATATCCTCAAGGTATGTCCATTTAAGTAGAAATGATTCAAACTTATCATTGTTTATGGCAGAGTAATACTCCATTCTGTAGAAGAACCACAGCTTTCTTATCCAGTCTCCAGTTGATGGACATATGGATTGTTTCCAAGATGTAGCAATCACAAACTGAGCTGCTATAAACATGGGTGCACATATGTCACTGTGATATGAGTCTTTTAATTCTTTCGTGTATATACCTAGCAGAATGATGGCCAGGTGAAATGGGACCTCCAATCCTAGCTTTTTGAGGAATCTCCAAATTGATCTCCACAGGGGTTTTA
Organism: Petromus typicus; assembly: GCA_004026965.1. Classification (NCBI taxonomy): domain Eukaryota; kingdom Metazoa; phylum Chordata; class Mammalia; order Rodentia; family Petromuridae; genus Petromus; species Petromus typicus. The sequence goes on along the minus strand of PVIR01004219.1, from coordinate 60,367 downwards.
CGAGTCTACAGTCCCACCAACAGTGGAGAAGGATTCCTTCTTCTCCGCAGCCTCACCAACATTTGCCATTGGCTAAATCTGAAATGACAGCCATTCTTTGTGGAGTGAGATGAAATCTCAATGTTGTTTTCATCTGTATCTCTCAAATGACTAATGATATTGAGCATTTCTTCACATGCTTCTTAGCTGCTCTTACTTCTTCCTCTGAAAAGTATCTGTTCATTTCAAATGCCCATTTTTGAATTGGGTCTTCAAATTTGGGTGGGCTGATTTTTTTCAGCTCTTTGTATATACTAGATAGTAGCCCTTTGTCTGAGGAACAGCTGGTAAAGATTTTTTTCCCACATTGTTGGTTGCCTATTTGCTCTGGTGGTGGTTTCCTTTGCTGTACAGAAGCTTTTTAAAAAAATGAGGTTCCATTTGCTGATTTCTTCTGCCGATTCCTGTGCTATAGACGTTTTATTTAAGAAATCTTTCCCTAAGCCAATGTCTTCAAGAGTTTTACCTAACCTGTTTTGCAGCAGGTTTAGAGTGTCTGTTTTAATATTTAGGTCTCTTATCCACTTTGATTTTAGCTTGGTAAACAGTGAAAGAGCTAGATCTAGTTTTAGTCTTTGGCAAGTTATAACCCAGTTTTTCCAGCACCATTTGCTAAAGAGGCTATCTTTCCTCCATTGAGGATTTTTGGCTCCTTTGTCAAAGATGAGGTGGCTCAGTGTATCTGTAGTAGTTTCTGGATCTTCTAGTCTACTCCATTGATCCTCAGGTCTGTTACTTTGCTAGTACCATGCAGTTTTTATCATGGTGGCTTTATAGTATAGTTTCAGGTTTGGAGTTGTAATACCCCCTGCCATGTCCCTGTTGCTTAGAATTGCATTTGCTATTCTAGGTCTTTTGCGGTTCCAGATGAAAGCTTGAATTTTTTTCTCTAGATCTGTGAAATGAGCGGGTGGGAATTCAATCATAGTTCAGGCTGGCCTTGAGGTCAGCCTCAAACTCACATCACAGCAATCCTCTTGCCTCTGCCTCCCAGATGCTCGGATTACAGCGTGAGCCACCACGCCCAGCACTGTGGTATGTGGTAATGATTGCTGCTGGGCGTGAGTCTCTATGCCCAGTATGGTATGTGGTTACCTGGGGATCGAACTGGGGCCCTTGCACTTGCAGGACAGATGCCAGAACCACTGAGCTAAATCCCCGACCCCTCATACATTTGTTTAAATATAAAATAAAGATCTCTTGGCCACCGATTTGCCTTTGTGGCAGAGAATACCAGTGGTTTACCTCTAGAAAGCATGGCTAGGTTACTTTTTCTAGCTTTACTTGCAGCCTGTGGGGTCATATGTGAGTTCTGACTAATGACATTGGGGCAGGTGTCATGTGATACTATGAGGAAAAGTTAAATTTCTTGTTGTAAGCCACCTCCATTGTTTCTTTCTTGCTGTACCAGCCAACAGAGAACCCTGAAATCATAGCAGCTGTGTTCTATCTATAACCCACCTCCCACCCTAACAAAAGGAGATCTTATTACTTACTTACATCAATTATGTATCTCACATGCAACCCAAGATAATTCAATTAAAAAAAGAAAAAAGGAAGGCAAACGAGGGAAGGGGATATAGTTAGGACAGGCTGAAGGCTTAAAGGACAGAGTTCTTGAATGGAGAAGTATCAGATCTCCTCCTTCATCTCTTCTTACGAGTCTGTATCAGACTGTGGAAATGTCAGTGAGAAACAATCTTAATTTTAAACCACTGAGCTGTGGGAAAGGGGGTTTTTGTTATAGCTCTTAACTGTTAACCTATCCTTACTAATACACTTTCCTGGTAGACAAAAATCACAAGGCTGCATGATTAAACAGGAAGGAATCTGGCATTTTAAGGAAGCTCCTGTCTATGTCTGGACCCCAAGTCACCCTTGATTCTTCCTGCCCACAGTCTGTACCTCTGGGTCTCTTCCTGCAGGCTGTGACAGTCACCCCCAAACACCAATCTGTCCTACCCTAGGCCCTTGCACCTTTCCTTTCCATTTCTCTAAAGACCTGTCTTAGTTTAAGATGTTGTTTAATGTTTCTTCATCCCCAAATTCCTTCCCAGACTTCCACCTCTACCCTCGGGCAGAGTTTTCTTTCCTCTCCCTGCCTTATCACTCTACTGTGCTGCTGGTGTGAGTGGCTGCCTCCCTGTTCAGACTATGAGTCCACCAATGCTTGATGTAGAATTGAGTAAATATTTGTTATTAGATAAGAAAATGAATGCATGTGAAATTTAACCACTTTGTAACCACAGATAGGCCAAATGTGAAACTGATTGTCACAGACTGACAAAAGCCCATTTCTCCTTATAGTACCTCCTCCTCCCCCTCTTCTTCTTCTTCTTCTTCTTTTTTTTTTTTTTTTGAGACAGGGTCTTGCTTTGTAGTTCAGGCTGGCCCTGAGCTCAGCCTCCAACTCACATCACAGCAATACTCCTGCCTCTGCCTCCCGAGTGCTGGGATTACAGGCATGAGTCACCATGCCTGGCACTGTGGTATGTGGTAATGATTGCTGCTGGGGTGAGTCTCCATGCCCAGTATTGTATGTGGTTATTGGGGATCGAACCTGGGTCCTTGCGCTTGCACGACAGGCTCTGGAACCACTGAGCTAACTCCCCAGCCCCTCCCCCTCTTCTTCTTCCTCTTCCTCCTCTTCCTATTCTTCTTTGCAGCACTGAGACACGGTGGATTCCTAATGGTCAACCTGAACCAAAGCAGCATAATCTGTGTGTTGAAGATCCACCTGAGGATTGTTGCCAATAGCTATAAAAAGAGAACTGCATGGGAAAATCGTGGACTGTTGATTTTCTAGGAGAAGCTTGCTGTGGATGGTTTTCCTAAAGCAAACTTGGCTGTTCTCATTGGAATGGCTGCTATTCTGTCAGGGGAGTCCTGATCTAAGCCAGTGAGCATCACTTCCTTGGGAGAGTATAGACCACTCAGCCTGTGGCACAGACCCTTCATTCCACTGGTGTAGGTTTCCTGGCTTTCATCACTGGCCTTCAGGCCTTCTGGGTCCAGACCTACAATACAGACAAGCACTGCCTTGGGCTCTAGGCCACTGGCTGGCTGGACTGGTGGAAGACACTGCCTTGGACTCTAAGCCTTTTGCTGGAATTGTGTGGGACACTGCTGAGGGATCCAGGTCATTGGCTGGATTCTCTAGGTCTGTACTTGTGTGGCTAATCTCTTGGACTCCTTCATATTTGACTTTTTTGGTAAATATAAAATAATCCTACAAATTCTGGGTCCTGTATTAAATATATTCCTTGCCACAACCCTGATGACAACATGAAGATTGACCATAAGCCCTTCTCACTGAGCCCTTTTTTATTCTTTATTTTGAAACAGAATCTTGCTAAATTGCTATGTACCCCAGATTTGCTAAAATTTGCAGCCTCTTCCTGCCTCAGCCTCACTGAGTGCTGCAATTATAGGCACGTACCACCACATCTGGCTCAGTGCAGTTTCTTAGTGAACACAATGCCGAATGGGTATGTCTTCCTCCTCTTTGGATGTCTCTCAAGTTGTGGCAGATCTACAGGGATCAAGGGTCCTGCAGAATCTGCCCCACAGGACCTTGAGCCAGGGAGAGGGCTGGTTGGCACACGACTGGCCTTTCTGCACGTAGATGTGGTCAACCGCAGGACCTTCAGCCTGGAGCACTGCAACGCAAAAGCGAGGAGTCTCTACCCACCTGCTCTCTTTCACTCTCTCTATAATGAAGAAGGGATTCATTTCTTTTCTCAGGAAAAATACTAAGCTCTTGGTGTAGCTTTTGAAGATGATAAATGCCCAGGGAATGTGTCAAATGATGGTTAACTTTCATCTGTACAAGCGATCAGATACCCGCTGTTAAAAAACAAATGTCCTTTTAGGGCTGGGGAGTTAGCTCAGTGGTTCTGGTGCCTGTCTTGCAAGCACAAGGGCCTGGGTTGGATTCCTCGGTAACCACATACAATACTGGGCATGGAGACTCACCCCAGCAGCAACCAGTACCACAAACCACAGTGCTAGGCGTAGTGGCTCACGCCTGTAATCCCAGCACTCGGGAGGCAGAGGCAGGAGGATTGCTGTGATGTGAGTTGGAGGCTGAGCTCAGGGCCAGCCTGAACCACAAAGCGAGACCCTGTCTCAAAAAACCCTAAAAAAAAAAAAAATAAAAACAAAAACAAAAACAAATGTCCTCCTAATTTTCTTCCCTCTTTATTACAACAAATTGCTCTGGGGCTTGTACTTGTGTACTTGTAGGGGAAAACCAGAGGGGTGAGTTTAGTATTTCAAAGCAAGTAGGTAAGTGTGATGTTTAAGATTCTGATGTACACCCTGAGTAAGCATTTTTGTTATGGGTAGTGCAGGCCCAGGAGATAGACTGATTCAGATTTTTAGCTCTGAGGCTGTATTGGGAGAATTTAAAAGTCACAGAGAAGTACCAGGGGTGTTGTTGGGTGGTTTCCCCTAGAGCCTGGGCCCTAGTCTGCCTAATAAGCAAGGTGGCACTGCAGTGGGAAGAATTCGGGTCCTAGCCCGAACCCAGCCACCCATCACGGATGAGCCGGGTGTAGTGGGCCAGGGATTCCTCTCTTCACATCTCTCAGTGAGCAATCTGTTGTCAGCTGACCTGAAGTTCTTCTCTGTATCACGGTGCAGGCATGGCAGTGTTCAGGCCCCTGAGGTGTTTGGCTCCTGCCGTTGAATCGATGATCACCTGTCTGTTACAAGGGCAAGCAGATGTCTCAGGATGTCTCCCTGAAACATGGAGCTGCTGGGCTGTGACAGGAAGATGACTTCTTCCCTGTCCTCAGCCTCTCTTCTTGGTGGATTCACCGTGCTTCAGGTTATGCTGACAGGAAGTGGAGCTGGATGAGGGCTGTGGTCCCTCTAGGGCCCGTGCACCTTTCCTAGAGCCTTGTAGAGAATCAAGGGTCCCACCGCATTCGGTGCATGAGAAAGGTGGCAGCTGGGCAGAAGCTTGGACTTCAGAGAGGGAGGTGCTCGTGGGTCAGTCAGGCTGTGACAGGTGACTGCTCCTGCAGGATTGGTATGGGAGAGAGAAATACGTGAATGGCACGAGGGGCTCTGACTTTCTCTTGTAACAGTGACTGCTAGGACCTGACAACTGAGAGGAGCGAGCTGAACTTTAAGGAGCCCAGCTACACTCACATAGCTTTGGCTCAATTATCTATATGGTATTACTACTTAAATATTAAACTTTTATTTACCTTATGGAGCACAGCACTTAAGTATTTTAAAGTAATTCTGATAAAATTACATCAGAGTGTTTAGATGAAATTTAGGGGCTTCAAAATAATGTCAGCTGCCCCTCCCTGGGGCATTTGCTGTTCCTACAGAGGTAGACAGGGATCCAACGACCCCCACCCCCACCCACAGTGGGGCAGAGCGTTAGTCTTGCTGTTTCACAGCGGCCTGAGGTTTCACAGTGCAGACATGCAACACCGTCCACAGGCACACCGTTGTGGGGGATGCAGCAGTTTCAGCAGGTCCTTTGAGAGTGCTTCTATTTTGCTGCTATAAGGCGGAGCCACATCTGGTGAAATGTTGTTTTCTGTGCCGCCACTTCCACACAGCAGGGTCCAGAGCAGGGTACCCAAGCAAAGCCTTCATGACACTTGGATAAGCCAGAGACTTGGTGGGAGTGTGTGGGGAGGGTGGGAGTCCTCTCCTGGCCAGAAGAGAGGGAGCAGAATGATTCTCAGGACAACAGAGGCAGTTTGGACCTAACAAGTCCTCTGGTTTGATGAGTCTGATGTCGGGTTTCTGGAGTCGAGCCCCGTCCTCATGCTCTGGGGAGGTCAGAGACAGGGCAGCTGTCCCGAGAGAAGATGGGGATTGCGTGAGCAGTCTGTAGCCTACTCCGAGGTGTGTGATGTGGGCTTCTCACAGGGACAGACTCAGCCTCTCCTGGGCATCGTCGCCTCAAGCTTCGGATGCCTTTTCCAGTTGTTGCTTAGCGCAGCGGATGCACGGGAGGGTTCCGATTTCAGGACTCATCTGCCAACTGGAAGCGTTGGGTGACTGACAGCTGGAGGTGAAAGGTGACGCGTGTCTGCAGTCCCAGGGAGGGGTTGTGTAAGTTGACACCTCTGAGACGCAAAAGGAGCAGAAGGACTGGCTGCTGAGAGTTGTAGCGCACGAATGGAGATAGGGAGATGTGACAAACGTGTACTTTACTATCAGTGAGTTGTTTTTAAAAGGGGTGTAGACACCAGTTTGGGGATGATTTCACTTTTATTGTTGTCAAGTGAATTTTCAGAGAAATACTCATAGGGAAATCACATAGATAATTAAAATTAAATTTCTTGGGCCTGAGGATGTGGTTTAGTAGTAGAGTACTTGGCTAGCATGTAAGGCTCTGGATTTGATGGCCAGTACCACAAAATTAAAACATGAACTCAGAATATAAAAGGAAAACAGACTGAAACCAATTTGAATTAATCTGACATCAACTTATAAAAGCTCAAATAAAGGGGCTGGGGAGTTAGCTCAGTGGTTCCGGTGCCTGTCTTGCAAGTGCAAGGGCCCGGGTTTGATTCCCTGGTAACCACATACCATACTGGGTGTGGAGACTCATGCCCAGCAGCAACGAGTACCACATACCACAGTGCCAGGCGTGGTGGCTCACGCCTGTAATCCCAGCACTCGGGAGGCAGAAGCAGGAGGATTGCTGTGATGTGAGTTGGAGGCTGAGCTCAGGGCCAGCCTGAACCACAAAGCGAGACCCTGTCTCAAAAACCTAAAAAAAAAACAAAAAACAAAAAACAAAAAAAACCCCTCAAATAAAGAAATAAATTTTAATGTCTGGGATGTAGAACATTTTTCCAAGAACCTTTCCCACAAGAGTTCTTAATCTTTCTATGGGCTGTTTCAGTTACTGCTAGCTGAGTTTATCTGAGACCTTCTCTGGTCAGCCCCACAGAATCCTCACAGGGTTGCTGTGATCCCTTGTCCAGCATGTATGTGGATAGAGTATCACAGAGGAATTCCAATTTTAAATCTAAACTAATCAGGTATATTACGATATTAAATAAAATCACCTTTGCAAGTGGTCAACTCCATGGATAAGTGGATAATGACAATTTATTGTTGCAAAATTTTGCAAAGAAATGATCAGATTGTAGATCTGAGTTGGCATAGTATGTTCTATTACTGTGGCAAATAAGTAGCTAAGAACAACGGATTACTGGTTGTGTGAATAGGAGTACCTTGCTTGTGTGAGAGTTTTCTGACTTCCGGTTCTCACAAGCTGGGGAGAGCACTGTGTGGGGCTATTGATGGAGCTTATTGTATAATGCATGTGAAGTACTTGCTGTATCTTCCAGGGCACCTAAGTATTAAGTAAGTGGTGACAGTTGTCATTGCTCATACAGGATATTGAAGAATGGACTCAGAGAGGTGGTTAGGATCTGGAAACTGGGGGAAGATGGCGCTTCCTTGGCACAAGATCTCAATACAAGGGTGTAACAGGGGTCTATTCTCTGGAGATGTAGGATATGCAGCTTAGTAATCAAGATGAAGAAAGCACTGAGGATAGAAAGCGAGAGCTGCATGTTTGTGCAGGATTTCCCAAGCCTCATTACTCAGTTGTGACCAGGGACTAACAGTCCTTCCTGTCCAAGTGGCTATGAAAGCTAACATGAGAAAAGTACATGAACTTGAGAGTGTGCAGAAGGTCCTTGGCACATACTGATTGGCTCCTTTTTGGTTTTTGTCAGTAAATGTGCACCCAGGTCCTTAGCTTATACCCTGGCTGCCCTGGGCTGCTGGACCCAGGTTCATTGAGAGCCTCACATGTGTGTAGACCTTCCACAGACTGAGCAGAGGGGACTGGAAAGGAGCCCTGGACTTTTCTGCACAGGGAAATCCCAGGACTTGTTAGACTGGGTCTCAGAGGAGCGTGGGCTGTGAGCTGCAGGCTCAGGCAGGAGGCTCAGACAGGAGGCCTGGCAGCGTGTGAAGATGCCTTTACTTCCAGGATACATGGGGATAATGTCAGCTTTTAGCATCACAGTTGCTATTGGGAGGGTGAGGAGTGGCCTTGGTGCCCTATCAGGTAATAAACTCTCTGAGGACAAGGTAATGCTACTCAGATTTGTATTGCATCCCACCCTGATCCTGTTTCCCCCAGCCACAGGCTCTTGCAAAGCTGTAGATGTTTGACTCTTCATCATTCTCAGGAAGCCTTTGACTCTATTACCACCATTCTCAGCCTCCCAGTGTCTGACTGGGCCCAGCAGGGAGCCTGAAAATGCACTATTCAGCTCATTCATTGCCTTTGCCTCACTCACCCATTTGCTTCCGCCCAGTTGGAGGGAATCTGTCAGAAGTGGCTCTGGGAAGGAGATGACAAGGAAGGCAGATCCTTTACCAGCTGTTTTCAGCACAGTGAGTCTTCAGGAAGCCAAAGGAGAGGATAAGCCTAGGCACAATTGCTTGTGTGTAATGAGGGCCTTGACCTCAAAGTCTGTTGTGGATGTCAGACCCGAGTGAGCTGGCAGCATCACCTGTCACCCTGAAGGACTCTGTGCCTGCATGTGCCTTCTGGAATTGGAGTCAGTCTCAGCCCCAGTGCTTCCTTGCCACAGCTGTGACACATCCAAGGAGAGAACTTGGCTGTGCACGTGTCCCAACTCCCACAATGAATGTAGTCATTATGTATTGCAAATATGTACTAATGAAACTTAAAAAAGGAAAGGGATCCAAGAGCAGAATCCAAAGGAAGGAAGAAGCAAAGATAACAGGGTACAAACAGAGCCCCTCCTGTCAGAGATGCTTCCCACCCTGACCAGGAGAAGAGGCTGGTTGACAGCCTGTCAACATCACATCAGTGCCCTTGAACATTCTTTGAACCCCTCTTCCAGTTCCCTTGATTGTCCTTTTTCTGTTGCTTCTGCTTTCCCTGAGGAAAGCCCCATAGCCACATAAAATTGTTCTGCTCTTTTGATTCAGAAAGCTATTTCCATTTCTCCAATCTAATAGCACTTTGTCCTCCTTCCTCATCTTCTGTATATTAGGTGCTCACCCTGAACATCAGACATTGCACAGTATCTCATTTGATCCTTAACAAAATCCTGTAGTATGTAAGCATTACTGCCCACTTTACGTGGATACAAAAGAAATGCCTGAAAAAGATCACATGAGTATGAAGCAGTAGAAGCAAGATTCAGTCAAAGGGTTTTCTCTAAAGACCCACCTTTTGTCCACTGCTCTGACTCTATGTTCCCCATCATTTTCTCTGTAGATGTTCAGATTGGCCTTCCATTCTTAACTGTGTTATAAATCACTTTATTAAAAAGTGATTGCAACATCTTTGACCTCCACCCAAAGGTTGAGATAGCTTGATATAAGCATTGTAGATGGTTGCTGCCTATTTGCTGTCAGAATTCACTGGATATATTCATAGCTGCTTTGAGGTTTTTTTACTACCACTCTAGTAAAGATTTAAGCTATACAATATGGTTGGCGCTGATGCACTTGGTGGCCCAATGAAGGCACTCTGGGTAGGGAGAGCTCCTGAGGAACATGACTCACACTGTAGACCTCTCCTTCCGGAGGAGTGTTTCTTCTCTGGCCAGTGCGAGTGTCACCTCAGTACCTTGACCTAACCATCTGTCCCCTGCTTGGAGCTCCATGGATCTGAGAGGGTCACTGTTCCTTGTGGCAGAAGGCATGCACACAACTCTCCTTGCTACCTTCTTCCCAGGTTCTGGGCCCTTTGGTGAGAGAGAGAGAGAGAGAGAGAGAGAGAGAAGAGAGAGTGTCCTTTCAATGCAAAGCTCTCTTCATTGAATGTTTTTTTTATAGGCAACAGATAAATACAGTAAATCAGTAAATCCAGGCAACTAAAGGTACTTGGAGGTGGGATGGTTAGAATGGCACTGATCTAGCTCCTGCCTAGTTGACTCAGTAAGTCAAATTTGTTTCATAGTTTGGGGATGCTTCTAGTGACTAGAGAGGCAATCAAAATATCACCTCAATTATAATGTGCTTTTCCTGCCAAGAGAATCTAGCCTGAAGACCGCTCTCCTCTCTTCTATAGAATGAAACCCCCACAGTGGGTAGTAATCAAGAATATTGGAGATTCAGGTGAGAGTGTTGCAAATTTAGGTTAAATCACCAAAATATAATCCAACATAATGTCCAATGGAGACCCAAGGACATGATGCTATAATAATGTTACTACAGTTAACTTCATAGTTACTAATACATATCTCCTACTTAGAAACTTATTTTCTTCCCCATTACTAAAAAACCTGAAAACATAATAAACTTAATAACTGAGCATGTTAAATTTTAATTTAGAGAAAAAGATTTTTATGTTGTTCAGCCAAAAAGGAAGTATCAAAAAAGATGGTTTGAAATCTGAATTTTTCAGCCGGAAAGAAACCCTGCAGTTTAGTTAATGGGTTATATCAAATAGACTATCTTACAAGACAGAGAAGTTTGTAGACCAGTGTAACTGATTTGGCAAATCACAACACCAGATGAAACAACAGAAAACTGTTGATCGCCCATCAAGTATTCATTAAGTGCAGATAATGACCACTGTTCCAGTCACTCTTATGGTACATATTTGAACAATCATGTTTTTGCACATTTAAGGCTTTTAGGAAAGGACTATAATAACATTTCTAAACAGGGTCAAAGAAAAAGTAATTCTGGTCTCTGATCTGGATTTCACAGCAGCATAACCTAGCCTTTAAGCCATCATCTTATTACAACTGTCAGGAGAATAACAAAAACAAGTTTCATATATTTTCATGGTATTTTTAAATTACCATATTCTTTATTTTACAGTAATTTTCAATTCTTGCTTAATGGCATAGATATTTTTTTCTTAATAAACATTTTGTTAAATGAAACATTTCACTTAAATGATTTTTAAACTATATAGCCTGTGATGGTATAAGCGATATACATAGGCTATACATTACATGACTATCTTTTTCTATTTTTTCTGGTAGCCGGGATTAAACTCAGGATCTTGTGCTTGCCAGGTAGGTGCAGCACTACTGAGCTACATCCCTGACCCTTGACTACCTTTAATAACTGTACATGGACTATTTTTCCCAATATTCTTAGTCTCTGTATACTCTTTGTGAAGGAAAGCAAACCACTACAAAAACTCCAGAAATCCAGTGTTAATCAAATTGGAGTATATTCCAAAGCCAGGATTTCTCAGCGAGTCACTCTCTTAGTTTCTATTTCCAGAGTGTTTGAATTAATGTTAATATATGATTCATAGTATAATATAATCTTCTTACCTTATTTGCCCTTGGCTGCATGATAAAATATGGAGTAATTATGGAGTGGGATACACATACCTATTTATCTCATTTTTAAAATGAAGCAAATGTCATTAGTCTAATATTTGTATGAAAGAATAAACTTGCATAAATAGGTAGATCACTGTAAAAAATGGGGGGATGAGGCAGAAGGGGCTTGTCAGACTATAAATGAAGAGAAGCTACAAGCCAAAGTAATAAGAACAGTATGGATTCAGAGCAAGAACAGTCAACAAATCAATGGGGCAGAGCAGAGCTCCTCAAGGAGACCCTGTGCATCTGTGAGAGAAGGGAAGGATTGTTTGGCAAGTGATGCTGAGAAAAACTGAATGACTTATTAACTAGCAAGAATAATAAACCAACCCAACCTCCCATTCAAAAGTGGATTCAAGGTAGACTGAAGATGTAAATGTCAGAGTGAAGTTAATGAAGGAAACTATAAGGGCATATTGCAAGATTAGGGAAAACCTTCTTAAACAGAATTTCAAAAGTACACATGATCATTCAGATTGTACCAGAGTAGATTCCAATTGTTTATTGGTCAATGATAAAGTCACGTAGATGAAGCCCTGACACTGTGGCAGTACCACTAGGTAGATGGTATTTATGGACACATAACATTTCAGTAATGCCAGCTTTACTCTCACTGTTCTGCACCTTAACTCCCTTAATCCTTTTGCATTTTGTTAGGTATGTACTGGGATCCCCATTTTGTAAAGCAGGAAATAAGATTCAAAGATAGTTTGCCCAAATTCTGGAGTTGAGAGATTGGTGCAGGTTACCTATACCAATAGGAGGTTCATTGTCATCTCGAGAATATAGTGGGAACCTCTGTTAATCAACAACATGGAAGGTTTTTTTTAAAGCAAAGGATATAAACAGTTGTCATGACAGGATTTCAAACAAGTCAATGGACATATGAAGAAGAGCAGCATCTGAAGAGCTCTCTCTCCCCAAGACTCTCAGCTTTCTGCCAAACTACATAGATAATAATGTAACCTTTCAACTTATGGCACAGATTTGTGCCTTGTAGAAAACATCTTTTCTGAGTGTACAAATACTGTAGGTTTCACTGCCAACTAGGAGCTGGCTGAGGTATCCCCAGGAACAGCTGAACTCTGGGCAAATAGTGACATGAGTGTTATACTGGTGGCAGGGCAATGGTGGACAGCAGACAGACAACTTTACCCAGGCATGCTGTGTCACCAGATCCTAACTGTTGGTGCATCCATACAAGGCCTCTTCTGAATACAGTGCATGAAGATGTCTCTCTTTCCCTCAGAAAAACTTGATAAATCAACTTCAGTTAGTCCTCAGTTTCAGTAATTGCATTCCATTTTTTGGCGGGGTAACCCACAGTTTTTAATAATGCTTTTGTGTGTTATCAGATACAAAACTTCAGGCCTTGCTTTTGTCTTCAAGGAGCATGTCATTTTCCTCGTTGGGAAGACAAACGCAGCAGATACTGTTCAAAACCTTCTGGGGCTTTGGTTATCCCAGTCTCTGGTGTAGGCTGAGCCTTCGTGTTCTCCTGAGACAGAGTGTACAGGCCTCATCGCTGTTCCTCTTCACTTGCCCTTGTCCTGTCAACCTCATGGTCCTCCAGGGTGAAAGGAAAGAGCAGACTTTCTGCCTTGTGTATGAAGCTCAGGGTGGGGAGCAGAGGTAAAGAACAGCACTGGGGGAAAAGGCGTTCACCTGCCTGCAGGTCAGTGCCGCTCATATGGGGAAATGTTCAGTACAGTGAGGCTCTCCCAAGGAGCCAGCACTCTGTGGGCAGGAGGCCAGTGCATTGGGCACTGAAAGGCCCAGGCAGCATGGGAGGCAGAAGTACACAGTGGCTAAGAGGCCAGGCTCTGTGAGGTGATGCTGGCCACAAGTGGTCAGAGCTCCTGTAGACTGGGGCCAGGGCTAGCGGAGGCCTAGGTTGGAGACAGTCCCACACAAGGACCCATTCATCATTAGCAACTGCTAGTCTCTTCCTTGGACTGCTGGGCCCATCCTAAATCAAATACACTCCAGGAGGTGAGTGCACAGGAATAGGGATGAAGAGGTTGGGCCGAGCTTTCCCCTGAGCCCCATGCTCTGTATCACACCCTAGGGCCATACATTTCTGAGGGCCTCAAAGAGACAGCTGGCAACATGGGTCTAAGCACAATAGGTCAAAGAAAATCCTAGAAGAGGGCAGAGATGTTCCAACGTGGAAGGGGGAGTGGCTGGGAGAGGTAGGATGTTGCAGGTGAGCGAACACGTGAAGGGTGGGGCAGAGAGTGATGCAGGCAACAGTCAGTTCTCCCCCTTATTCTGCAGTAACTCCTTGTCTAGGGAGAAGTGGCCCCCTCGTTCCACTGACAGTGAGGTAGGTGAGGTTTGACCTCAAGGCCCGAGCCTCCTCCTCTGGTGTTAGTGCTCTTTACAGAAACTGCAGAGGAGGGCAGGAGGCCCGCCTGGGTGAAAGGTGGAGCTCAGATTCTCGTCACCCAGCCAGTCATCACAGCATCTCTGTGTCATCTGCACCCTGGACTCGAGGTGAAGCCAGGGCTAGCTAGGCCTCTGTGTCCTGGGCTGGGTAGGCTGAGCAGCTAGTGTCCTTGCTCACGCTCCCCTGGACAGATGGCACAAATCCTGCCTTCATTCTCAGCAAGACCATGCTCTTTATGTTTCTGTTTCCCTGTTTCCTAAGCCTGTGTGTACTGAATTCACAGCCACCATCCTTTGCCTGTGTGATGGGGCTGCTCCGTAAACTTCGAGTTGGGTCCCGCTGCCACGCCCTCACAGACACAGAGGCGCTGCCTCGGCTTACTTCCATTGTGCAGTTTTTTTCCTTTAGGCCCTGGGTCTCACATGCCAGGTACCCTTTGTTCCTCTGCATGTGCCTGGGACTTCTACTGTGACCAGCTGTCCTGGCTGGCCTCAGACTGAGGGAGTTTCCTTGGACACAGTACTGTCAGTGTTAAACCAGGAAAGACACAGAAAAATGAGGTCACCCCAGACACTTCACATGACTAGCAATGATTTATAGCATGTATAAGAGAAAGTTACACATGTGGACATGTAATAAGGAGACTGTAGTTAAATATGGCATATCTATTTGATATTTTTTTTTACAGAGATGATAAAACTCTGTTCAGAAAACAGCCATACGCAGATCGGTGGCAACAACTGCAGTTAGGCACAACTTGACAGAATTTCTCAGAAATAAGTTAAAGGTGTAAGAATTAAAGTGTACAGGTGAGATTGGGTTTTCAGGAAGAGAAGAAACCAGTGGCTATCCCTTATCAGTGAGAACAGAGTTGTAAGGTGCAGCAGTTAGTTAAATGCTGTCTGTGTCCCTTAAAGCAATACCCACTTGCTCATGTAAATGAAAAGACTCTAAGCCACAGTGGGAAAAGCCAGAGTCCTGGCAGCAAAGATCCTGGTTTGGGGTTTGGAAACTGTCATCAGGTGCCGAGAGGACTCCATCACTCAGGGCAGGATCAAAGAGTGAAGCGGCAGCTGTGCTTTGAGTGAGTCCCTCGAGTGTCATGAGTGGAACGGAATCCCCACTGCCAGGCGTGACAAGGGTGGAAACGTGGGTCTGACTGTGGTGTGCGGAGGTGAGGCTGGGGCAGGACCGGGATTAGAACAGGTCATCAGGGTGGAGCCCGTGGCTGTGTCCATGGTGTCCATGGAGGCTCCATTAGAAGAGTAAGGCCAGGAGATGCACAGCACATTACCTGCTGCCTGTCTCGTTACATGATGCCCTGTGTTACGTGGGACTCTGCTAGAAAGTCTGGTGGTATCCAGCACCAGATGTAGGCTCCTGAGCCTCCAGAAGTGTGAGGTAAATGTTTTTTTTTCCATAAAGCTTCCAGGTTTCAGGTATTTTGTTATAAGAATGAAATACAGACTAGGACAAACTGAAACTGGTGGGAGAAACAAATGACTGCGGCTCTTGATGCTACATAGTAACTGAAAATACAGTTGCTTCATTTAGCAGGAATTAAGATATTAATCTGAACTCATTTTAATAGCAACAGCTATTTATATGTCTTACTAATCATATTATATTTTATCTTATCTACTTGTTTATATATATTGTGTTTGCGATGGAACTCAGAGTCTCTTGCATGTTACGCAGGAGCCCCAAATTGTATTGTTTTACATCAGTGATTTTTGCTTTACTATACAGCAAAATGTTTTAATTTGGCTCATGAACTATTAATTTATCTTGATGAGATTATGTACTGTTTGGTGTTGTTTTGATTACTGAAAAATTTAGTCCCCAACACAAAAGAGCTAGATATATTTCAAGTGTTTTACATGTGTTATCTTGAGAATTAAAGTAGCCTTGTGTAGGAAATCATCATAATTTTCCATTTTCCAAAGGATTGAGTAAAGCTTGGGAGCAATTCTGTGACCTCCTTAAGATAGGTGAGCTGACCTCACCTCAAACCACTGACCTGCCTCACCTGCCTTCAGTCCAGCAACTCTCAGGATCACCCCAAAGGCTTGTGAAGACAGACTCCTGGGTGTGGCCTGACAACCTGCATCTCTGACACCTGCTATTCCCACATGCTGATGGTATGACAGGTGCAGGTGACACTTTGAGTTCTGCTGGCTTAGACGGAGGCTTGCTTCTGCTAATGCTTTTTCCATTGTGATGATACCTGGCTAACCTTACCCTTTAATGAAAAACCTCTCTCTTCAGAGATCTAAAGGTAGAAAGGTCTATTCTTCAAAATCCAGCTCCTTTTTGTGAGTGTGGCTTCCTGCGTTGTGGCATTTACCTTTTAGTTCACTTTGTATGGCATTAGAGGATAGTGATAGCACATCACAGAGCTGCACTGGGCTTCGATCTCCCTGTGAAGATTTTGAATGCAATTGAACTTCCCTCTGTTCAGCAAGAGGACTGTCCTCTGATGAGCTAAGCACAATCTTCAGCCAGTCTCCAATGCCTTTTCAGTCACCGGGAAGCCATGCCATGAACATCCCTGGAGACACACCGATTTGCTCATTCAGGACAGAGTTGAAAAGCCACAGAGTCCAGCAGTGGCAGAGGTTCTGGAGCACTGCCCGTCCCAGGACCTCAGCAGCCAGCTTCCCACAGCCACACACAGCCTCGTGCTCTTCCAGCCACCTCTATCGTAGTGCCTTGCTAGTCCTTCTGGATTTTCCATCTCTTCTTTCCTTCTGCAGTGGAGGCCAAGGTCCAGTTCTTCCACCTTGTCCTGTAGGGGCTGTGAGCTCATTGAGAGACCCCGCAGGACTATATGTGCTGACTCCCTCTTGCTTCCCTTCTTCCTCTGTACGCACCTTCCTCCTCCCTCTAGGAGGTCACCTCTCTTATTTCCCAGAGGAAATGGCCTGGAATAAGAAGCTTCTTCTCTATCCTGTACCAAGTTGCCTGTATCTGTACCCCCATTGCCTTTTATCATCCCAGTGGAAGGGCTGGAACATCACTCACACAGAGGCATATTTCCTACCAGGGCCGTGGCGCCTGCCTCCTACCTTCTCAGCTGATTCTCATTTGATTCCCACTTGCCTTCCACCACTCTGACCTCCTTTCCCTCAGTCTATGCCTTATGAGAATTTCCTGCCCATTTCTTGTTTGAACCTGCTTGCGTGTCCTGCAGCTTTACCCCTGTGTCCCACAGCTGGGCGCAATCCCTGTCCTGTGTGCTCTCGTGGCCCATGCGTGCACACCTTCCACTTTCTTCCTGGTCTCCTGCAGAGAATCAACTCATCCTGGGGTCTCCAATGACTTTCAGGGTGCTTGTCATTCACCTCTCTGCTCCTGGTCTTGAGTCACCTGTCTGAGAAGAAGAAATAGAACCTATACTCCAGTCGGCACCAGGCGTCCCGAGGCAGGTGGCCTCTCACCCCTTTCACTGTTGTGCTTGTCTTGTGGTCTCTGTACACCTCCTGCTTCCTTTCTCCATATTTTTTCTGATTTCTGTGGAAGCCAAATATACCTGGACAGAGACATGATGGCCATGTGTCCACCTGCTGACTCATGAGCCGTGGAACCATGAATCTGAAACCTGCAGAGGCCCATCAGAAGCATTCCAGTTGTTAAAGTATGAAAGTAACTTTTGGTTAACTATTACATGTTTCATTATATCCAGCACCGCTGTGATTTCCGAGGGCCTACTCAGAGACTTCTGTGTAGAATAGTTTCATTTCGCCTTTCTTCTTAATTTTTTTCAGTTGCATTCTATCTGTAAACAACCCAAACGTCAAAGCCTGACATAATACAATGACAAATGAGTCGTGAATACCTGCATTTATTTTTAACTTCCTTCACTAGGCTATTTGAAAAAAATCATGCAAATGTTGCCATTTTCTGAACTGTTATGAAAATTTTTATTTCACTTTGTAAATTATGTGAATAGTACCAAAATTTGCTATTGTACAGAATTATTATTATAGCAATTATTATAGCAACATGTTCTTGTGGTCCTTATTAGCTACTTTATAGTATTTTCATTTATACCTGTGAACCTTTAAATTAAGTGTAAGTAACTTTACTTGTAAATGTTTTTATTTTTTCAGTTTTGACATTCACACATATAAATGTGGTAGAGATTTCAAAAATTTGTATTTCATGTTAGAACACAGCCTTTTAATTAAAAATATAAAAATTTCCAAGAAAAATTATGACAAATAATCATGTACCTACATCCAAAATGAGCAAATATGTGACAAATATTTTGTCACATGTACCTTAGATGCTTTTTTTTTTTTCAAAAAGAAATAAGCCTTACTATTACTAGGTAAAAGATAACCCTAAATTTGGTCATGTGAGACACCAACTTATCAGCCTCACAGATTACATGGGTCAGGGATTCAAAACAGATGCAGCCGGGTATGAACATGTCTTCTCCACAGTGGGAAAGCCCAGAGGCTGGGATGCCCCAAACGCCTAAACAGAAGCCACTTCATTTAAACATCAGCAGTTGATGCTGCTGGCAGCTGGGCCCACAAGGGGGCCTGTCAGCTATGACACCTGCACAGGTGCTCCATGTAGCTTTGGCTTCCTCCTAGCATGGCTACCTCACCTTCTTACCAGGGAGCTCAGACACCCAAGATATGGTCTAATTTTCATGACAGAAGCACTATCACCTTCCCTAACCCAGCCTTGGGCGTTCCATTCCACCCTTTCAACTCCATTCTATCAATCCCAGGACAGTCAAGAGTCTTTCGTGCATTCTTGAAAAGGGAATTGGATGCCTCTTCTGATGGGGTGTGTCACAGTTCTTCTAGAGCACATGGGGGAGGAATTCTAGTCATGGCACCTTTGGCTAGACCACAGGTACCAATCTCCCTGTGTAGGGACATCTACTGTTGTGGTGGATATCTAGTCCAGCTGTATAGTTTTCCAAAATATATGAAGAGTGGTTTTTCATAACAACTTCCTCTCCCTAAAAACTAATCATAGAAATCCATGCAATCCAGGATTTAGGATTAGGCATTGTTATATATCAAGTTAGATTAAGGAACATGGCATTAAGGAAGCAGTATGTACATTTATATATGTACATTGATTTATTTATGCTATGCTCTGTATTTTCTAATTATTTCTAATCATTGGTACTAAGAAGTAGTATCTCACTTCATGTATCATTTTGCCATGTGTAAAGTACATTCACACTTAGTTGAGTCTTCCTGCATATGTAGAATGATTATCATCTTAAGACTTTACTTCATACTTTGTGTGACTTAAGTGAGAGTGGATAGTGAAATGCTTTGTAAGTTGTACAGAGCTGTTAAATGCCCCTTCCCCTTAAATCTACCTATCAGATTTTTAGTAAGCTAGTTAGATATTGCAATCTTCACTTGTTTTTCTCTTTCTGATCTTCCTGTTGGCTCATGCCTTTTCCTTCTACCTCATCTCTATATAAAGATACAAGCAGTTCTTGGAGGGCTGGCTCAGATGTTGCTTCCCCAAAAACTCTTTCCTGACACACACCACCCAGCTGTGACTCATCTCTCCCTCCTCTGTTTTGCAAAGCATTCTGTGTTTCTTCTGCAGAATTTAAGCATGTTCCATTATGTGTTCTGTTTCACTTATCATATCCCTGGTGCTCAGTTGCAACTAAAGCCCTGCCTGGAGTCTTCTTCAGCACATAGCAATGTACCTCCCATGCAGGAGCAATTTTTAAAGGTCTGAATGCGTGAATGAACAATCTTTTCACCACAGTTAGCTTGCTTATGACTCTCACATTTTGTGGAATGCAAGATCTGGAAGTACTTCGACATCTTTTGAGACTGAAATATTCCTTAAATGACCATCACACAGTGAGAGGACCCTAACCTCTCTTTGCAGGATACTTCCCTTGGCTCACACTTCTGTAGCAGCAGGATGCTAATTTGTGGGGACCCAGCTATCATTTTCAGAGCAGTTGAAGGTGAACAAGATCCAGGAGAGAAGCTGGAGCAAGAAATAGGGGAGTCTGGTCAGCTCTTTCCTAGAATGGCTGCCAACTTCTAGTGTAAGCAGGAAGTTATTAAAAGAGATGAATCTATTGTCTTGTTTCCACCTTCGACTTGGAAACTCTGCAGTGATGAGCCTGGAGTCTTTGCTTCCCACTGTGCTCCAGAGGGACCTACTGAGTAGGTGCAGGACAGATTGCTGAAGGAAGATTTCCAGAAAACTTTCATTACTGTTTTCTAAAGAGGGAAGATGAAGAGCCCTGCACGGAAGTCCACATGATCATCTCAAATCAGATTATGACCTTCATTGTGTTTGTTTCTGCATTTATTGGGAGAAGTATTATAAGAGACTTATAGAAAGCCAGGGTCTAACTCAGTGCACATAACTGGGACCACCCTTTGTGCAAAGCTCTCTTTGTTTTTCTGCAAAGCAGAATCAATAGTGTTAGCAGATGGTCGGTTTTCCTGGTGTTTAGCCTAAGTCTGAACTGAGGTGTAAGGTGTAAGGTTGAGTCAGAAATTGTGACACATACCTGTAATCCTACAACTACCCAGCCTAAGCAACTTAGTCACACTATCTCAAAATTTAAAAGTAAAAAACAAGGACTGGGAATGTAACTCAGTGGGAAAGTTTTGGGTTCAATCCCCTGTACTGCTAGAATGGCACTCTGTTCTAAAACCTTCTCTTTTTTGCAAAGCAAGCATAATTTTAAAACAAGATAATAACTCTTCTACTCAAAAGTCTATACCCTTCCTCTTGCTAGTTGATCCTGAGAGCAACATGAAAATGCCAAAATGATGCATGCAAGAAAGAAAAACCAGGCTGTTAGGATGACGACACTTTTTTGCACTTTACCAGTCATAGGAAATTTTAGTTTGAATATGAAGCAATAATCGGTAAAATATGATGGAAGTGGCTTACATATGAAAAGTGTTTATATGTAAAGTTTATATGTTTAGTGAAGTGTTATATACTTAAAGAAGACTAAGAAGCACTTTAAAAATCTCAAAACAAGAGTGGCTACTTCTTGCACTGTATGTTTATCCAAGTGGGATTATTTTAGAATGATTTTTTAAACTTGCTTAAATGAAGAATGTATATGTCAGCAATTTGGAAAAACAAAACAAAACAGCTCTTTTTGTTTGGCTGAATGGACAGGACACAGCAGTCAAAAGTCAGGGTGGACTTGGGTGCTGACAGGTGTGGACACAGGAGGCAGATGTCTGAGTTCAGGGCCCTTTCCTCCAACTAAAGGACACATGACCTCTGCTCAGTGCCCTAATTTCTCCAAGTCTGTTTCTTTATCTGTACAAGGAGGATCGTAGTTTTCTTCATAGCACTGGGAGGACTTAATGAGGCAACATGTGCATAAAAACAACTAATCAGAAGCTTGACCAACAGAGCATGAGGTGAGCTTTATTACCAATAAAAATGAATTTCAGGCATTCAATTTGAGGCTGGAAGCCTGACACCAAGGAGAATGTACTCTGTTTACTGAGATGTACAGAATTAAAATCACCCAGCTGCTGAAGGCTGTGGGCTGGTGGAGCCCTGATTACTAGGTTAATGCGTGTTTAGAGAGGAAGTGCTCAGTGTCCCGGAGTCATTATGAAATCTATGTACATTTTCTTGTTTGTTTTAATAATGCCAGACTGTCACACTGGAAACAATTTGTGTGTAAAATGCATTAAGAAGCAAATATTTTTGATCTAGGATCTTGCACAACTATTGGTGTGGTTGCAGGTCATGTGGCAAATAAGATGGAAAAATTGGATATAAAGTTAATTTGCATACCAGATGTGAGGAAGATAAGTTCTTTCCTAATGCATTGCACATCTGGACAAGGAAAGTTTTAAATATCCTAAGAACAGAAAAAGAGGAAAGACACTGTTGGGTGAGGTGAACTGCTAGCAAAAAGGCTTGTGCACATATGGAACCAGTGAGTTTCGTGACAACATTTGGTCTGCACTCCAGTCCAAAGTATAAACTCTGCAGTCGTCACAGGGCAGTGTTTGCAAAGCTGAGATCTCCAGGTGGACTTAGTCAATAATTCTATTGTCCTGAAGCTGGACTGGACTTCCTTGTAGTACTCTATATAAAACCTGGCACAAACTGTCCTACTGTTAAATGTTTTGCCTGATCTCAGTCAATTGGAAATGTTATGAAAACAGTCCTATTGTCCAGTCCCACTTACTCTTTCTCTCAGATACGAACCACCAAAAGAACAATAAACAAAGTAGAAATGAACACAAGACACGAAGACAGAAGGAGCTATCCATATAGTGTGTTAAGAAAGCTGAGGCTTGGCTAGAAATGTTTTGTTTATTTAATGAGTTTGCAGTTTTCAATCTTGAGGTAATTTGTGAATTACTTCTAACAATAGCTTCTGTCTTTTGTCCTAGATGATTTAATGTTATATTTCTTCTCCAAAGCTTTTGTTTTTGTTATCTAATAATAGTCATTTGAGTGATATGAGTGACCCCACTGTTTGTATCTGGTGCTCCTCATGTTCACAGAGTCAGAATATACCAGAACAGATCCCTAAGCTTCATGATTATTCATTGTTCTCTTAATTTGACTTAAGAAGTTTCTAGAAGGATCCTAGAGTTAGAAAAGTGGGAGTAGAATTATAATGAGCTTTTTAATATTCAGATCAAGTTCAGTCATTTTTAGGAGTTTTAAAAAGACATGTGTTAATCTTGGGAGATACCAAAGATTTCAGTTCTGTCAGCTAGTTTTCATATTCTACAAAAGTCATTTTCTACAGAGCATTGGTGCTAGGGTTTCTTCAGCCTGTCTGTCACAAGAGTATGTTCTTATTAGAAAATCTGGGCTCTGGCAAACTTTAAAAGGTGCACATGTTACCACATGTTCTCAAGAGGTTATGAAGATCATTGCCAGCTGTAGTTTCCCAGTACAAAGAGAGAGCTTTCAGTGATTCTGAAAGACAGAAATTGAAATCTAATAAGATGTGATAGGTCTTCTTTTCCATGCTAGAATTCCTTCTCAGGGCAAGTCTGGTGGACAGTAACATAAATGAGGAAATCCTTGATAGCTCAAAATGGTAGATTTTAAAAAAGAGATTGGAGTCTGAATGTTCTAGAAGTAACTCCAAAGAATTCAGCATTGTGCCCTCACCTGGAGGCAGAGGAAGGGGACAAAGAGAAAATATTTTGTTTCTAATATTCCTCAAAAAAGATGAACTTATTGAAGAGTTTTCAAAACTTAAAAAAGCTATTGCATTTCCACTATCCACTTCATTATCCCTATCACCCATGCACTGTCTTTGGCTTGTGATAGTGTTCCTAAATGTCCATTAGTGATTTAGAACTTGGGAAGCTATAGAACATCACTTTGCTGTCATTGAAGAAAATTTATATCATTAACAATATTTCTAGTACAGTTTCAAAATGTCAATCACGTGTGATAGAACTAAGTTTTGCAAGAGTGAAGTGCAAAATGTATCTTTCTTTATGGCAGTCTAATTTGGTATCTCTCTTTTTCCAGACCAGTGAAGCACAAGAAGCAGCCAAGCACTGTATAACTAGTATTCATTTTAAGTCTTATAATGGTGCGAAGGATCAACCCTATGTATTTTGTTCTACTGTTTAGTAATACTTATCACACACATGGCTGCATTTTGTGCTGTGTGATTTCAGATATATATCTGCCTTCAGGGGTAACTGTAGTCTGTGTCAGAGGAAAGCAAGGAGCTGACTCAAGTTCCATATTCTTTTCTGATTAGCATCTAATTCTTTATTATCTGCTCTAATGCATGCAGTGTGTGTGTGTGTGTGTGTGTGTGTGTGTGTGTGTGTGTGCGTGCGTGTGCATGTGCATGTGTGAATAAGTCAAATATGTCGTCAGTTCTTATTCTTCCTGTCATTCAGTTGGAACATCTTTCTCAAAATTCTGAGTAATTTTTCACATATTTGAGGCCTTTTACCAGTTTTTAGTTGGTCATTTTGGAACCACAAGTGTGACAGGTGGCCACTAAGCAATGGAGAAATTTTTGCGCTCTGCTCGTGAATAATTAGCTCTGGATCAAGAGGCCATGGGGCCACCTGCTCAGGACCCTCCTGCTTCTTCTGTTTCTTCTTCTCCATCTTCTTCTCTTCCGTAGAATTCTCATAACTTACCAAAAAAAAAAAAAAGACTTTGTAGCTCTTAATTCTTTAAAGAAATTTGCCCAGGGAATTATTATGTATAAACCACAAAATCAGTTATGTACAAGAAAAAATTTCTCTACAATTAATTCAGGCTAATCTAAGCTATTCTGTTGTCTTATCTTATAAAAATTAGAGTCAAAAACTGGGACAACAAATGGAAATCTGTTGAATGTGCTCAAGCATATTTATTTTAGTAGATCTGTGTGTTTTACAAAAGGGCCAATGACCTGCATAAATTATTAAATTATATTATGTAATATTTTAAAACATTTTTTGGAGAATAAGTTGGAATATGAGATTTTAAAACCAACTAGAATAATTTATTGAAATTATAATTTAATTTTTGCACTCCATACATTCGTTTCCTTACTCTGACTTGATTGTACTTCAAAATTCTTCTATACTTCGGATTCCCTTTTTAAAATATAACACTTTCCTGTGTCTGTTTAATAATGGTGAAAAAGTCACATAATGGCTTCTTCAGAATTAAGAGTTAGTTTAAGAATAGTGGTCATGTATATTACATACTAGGTGGCCATTCATGATGATAGCCCAGGAGATTTGCATATTCTTATGTCATGAACAGATTTTCTTAAATGAAAAGGAATAAAACTTCTTCTTTATAAAACATGTAAGTGCAAACACACAGATGACAATATCTAAAAGACTGCATATTGGAGTAGAATTGCAAGTGATTATAAAGATTTTTGTTGTTTCCTTCTAATTTCCACATAGTTACCATGTTACTTAAATTACAAAATATTAAAGACAATGTTCTCTTTTTTTGTTTTTTTTTTTTTAGGTTTTTTGAGACAGGGTCTCGCTTTGTGGTTGAGGCTGGCCCTGAGCTCAGCCTCAAACTCACATCACAGCAATCCTCCAGCTTCTGCCTCCCAGGTGCTGGGATTACAGGCGCGAGCCACCATGCCTGGCACTGAAATGTGGTACCGGTTGCTGCTGAGGTGAGTCTCCATGCCCAGTATTGTGTGTGGTTACCAGAGATCAAACCCAGGCCCTTGTGCTTGCAAGACAGGCCCTGGAACCACTGAGCTGAATGCCCGGCCCAAGACAATGTTCTTTTTAAAATAATTGACTTATTTTTTCCAGCTTTTTGAATATAAACATATTTATTTATTTATTTATTATTGGTACCAGGGATCGAACTCAGGACCTTGTGCCTGCCAGGCAGGTACAGCACTACTGAACTACATCCCTGGCAACTTATTTCTGAATATCAGGAATCAAACCCAGGTCCTGTACCACTGAGCTGCATCCCCAGCCTGTTTTTCTTTTTTTTTTTCCCCCAGCTTTTAAAACTGATAGTACAGGCCTAGGGATTTAGGTCAGTGGTTTTGGCGCCTACCTTGTAGTACAAGGTCCTGGTTCGATCCCCTGGTAACCACATACAATAATGTTTGGTGTGGAGACTTATACCCACCAGCAATCAGTACCACACACCACAATGCCGGGCCTGGTGGCTCACCCTGTAATTCCAGCACTTGGGGGAGCAGAAGCAGGAGGATTGCTGAATTCAAGGCTGAGTTCCAGACCACCCTGAACTACGAAGTGAGAACTTGACTCAAAAAACTTTAAATAAAAAAACAAAAATTAAAAAAAACCTGATAGTACAGAATGATAACATAGTTAGTCTAAGCTTTTGAGCCAAAAAAAGGGATATGTTTTCTGAATGAAAAGTTCATTGTACTTTTTTTTTTTTTTTTTTT